>JAABNY020000104.1:324786-340067 GCA_015164015.2 Brevimyrus niger | reverse complement strand
CTGGAACATAGTTTATTTTTTAGGGAAGAGATTGCAGATCTCTTTGGTGAATGATCCCCCCCGCCCCCCCCCCCCCCCCCACACACAAAGCCGTGGTACCGCCCGGTCCCCCCCCCCTCACCCTGCTCATGGTCTGGCCCACTTCTTGAGGGCACCAGGCCTCAACCCGGATTACCGACAGCATATGAAGTCTGCGTTTTGTCATGGAGACCGTGGCTTCCAAAAGGATACCCAATGTCTCGTCAGAAGTAACAGCAGGGAGCAGGAGAATGTGAAGCCCAACCTGAGAGTGCTTATTGTTGTCCCTGCAGCTTTAGAGTGTGCACTCCACTGGAGAGAATGTTGCCGAGCGCAAAATCGGTGGAAAGCACTTGATGAACTTTAGTGAGCTAAACTCTGAGTCCGAGTCAAGGCTCTTTTACTTTAGAACTGACATCAAGAACCTCATCTGGTCACTGGGGAACAGATAAAATGGGGAATTTTTCAGTGCATGCACCAGTCAGGGATCAGAGTGAGCATACTGCGATGTATCAACATCAGAAGAATATTCAGGTCAATGCTTGGATGTTTGATATCCAAAGAGCAACAAGCCTGACTTTGGAAGCTCTTATGATGTTCCCGCTGAGAGCCCTGGGGCATCAAGTGGGCAATGGAGTGGGCTTCCGGGGGAGCTCCTCCTCGTGGACAAAGAGCTGATTGCTCACCCGAGTGGTGGGGTCTGTGAACCACAGCACCAAGAGAGATGGGTATTAACGTCACGAGAGCCAGGTTTGGAGTGGCAAAGCGAGGAACTGCCTGGGACACCCTCTGAAAGTCAGTCCTGGCCACGTGCCACGGGGGACATGAAAGGTGGGTCTCCACATGGCTGGTACGTGTGCTTCCTAGCAGGAGCAGGGAAAAGACCATCCTGGTCCTGCCACACTGACCCAGTTTCTGTTAAGGACCCAGGTAACCAAGCGTGACAGCCATCTTAGCGTGAACCTGCACCAGTAGCAGAATACCTGCGGATTTTCCTGAGTGAGACAAATGCTTCGGACATCCGGGGGTCACGTCTAAGCCTATATACGTGGGTGGGAGAAAGTTGGCTGTTTAACCCATTCATGTGTTCACCCAACAAGATCCTGTATTTAAATTGGCCACTCAACGGAATATACCTCTTTAGCTCTGCTAAAATCCTGCTTGTTAATGGCTACACCGTGTATCCAACATCAGAAACAACAAGGATTACAGTAGCCAACACTAATGAAAGGCAGACTTGATGTAACTACCCCCAGCAGGAGGCAGAGGTGACCCCCCTAGCCTGTGTCTCCACCCCCGAGGCCCACCAGTTCCTCATTAGGAGCCAGGAATCGCCAGAGGCCACCCTCCATGTTCCCAAACCATACAGATCATTAATTCCTTGATAAAAATGAAAACCAAAACAACAGGTCGTGTGGGAATGCTGGGAACGCCTTCTCGCGTCTGCCTGGCAACAGAAATTGGGAATGGCGTGTTTCTTGGGCAACGAGACACAACCTGGGGCGACCAGCAGGCATAAACCCCACATTCCATTACTCTGCTCAAGGTCTACGAACCGGGAGACATTCAAACATCCACAAGGATAATCGCTCCCCTAATCTCCGGGGTGAAATTCACCTCCCTCTCTGTTTAAAAAAGACACAAATGAAGCCAAAAATGCAAAATTCGGTGCTGGGCCAGCAAAACAAACCAGGGGATGGCAACACAAATAATCCAGAGTGTGGAGATGCTGCCGTTCTGACAGATTCGGGACGAACTGCCTGCTCGCATATCAACAACATCGGGAAATTGGGTGGGTGGGGGGGGGGGCAGCCTTTGCAGGAGCCTATCAATAAATAAAAGTATTTCACCATGGATAATATCAGACCCGGATTAACTGGCTCTCCACCCCTTCTTTTGTGGAGATGCAATTTGCTTGGCCTATGGAGAGCAGGATAAGGAAATCGCACTGTGAGTAATAAGGCCATACCCGCGATTCCGTCGGCGGGGCGATAAAGAAAGGGAGAGTGAGAAAGGAAAGAACGAGCTGGAGATGTAGATCGCCCTGGCGATACATCTTGATGCATCATCCACCATTCGTTACATTTATAGAGCATCAATCAGTTCATATCCTATAGGCAGGTGGCATTTTGTGCTGGGTGTATGTCTTCTGTAAATTAAATTGTGAATGATAATAATATTCTGGGACCTTTAGCAGCTCGGAAAATGCAAGGAATATCCTAAGGCCTGATGGTTGCCATGGAGGTTTGAATGGAACCGATGTCCTGCGTGGAGAGAGCTCAGGGACCAATGGGAATAAATTCAACACGACTCATAGGCCAATAGGAATAAACTCAATATGACTCATAGACCGATGGGAATAAACTTAATATGACTCATCGACCAAGATCAATGAGCTACAAGAGTATATTACAGTTGGTCTGTATATAGTCAATATGGCTCACAGACCTACAGGACTTAGATCAACAGCATACAGACTAACAACAATATACTGAACACAGCTCATGGACCAACAAGCCCGAGATCAACAGCATATAGACTAATAGCTATAAACTTAACACAGCTCACAGATGAACAGGAATAACCTCAAACAGATAAATGATGAGAAAACCTTGATATTCACAACCATAGTTTTGCTCTATCCCATGTGACAGAGAGCAAAAGACTCTACTTAATTTGGGAATTTGTAGGAAATTCGACGGGCTTGTCACCATCATGGAGCAAGAGAGGTCAGCGTGGACGTTTGTCAGTGTGACACAAAGCTCTCCTCTGATACAGCTTCTGAAGTAAGGCTGCACCGACAACCGAGCTTTCTCATGGCCGTCCTCAGGAGTACCGATGGATCAGACTGCCTTCTGAACTCTCTTCAGTCTGGATTACTCAAATTAAAAAGAATCATAAGGAAATGTGTGTCCCGGCTCCATGTGTCACTAACCTTCTGCCAGCCTTCTGGTGTAAAACCCCTCTTCACATTTCAGTGACTAATACACATACTGCAGAAGTCTTATCTCAAGGAGATGGAGTGCTTACTCTTAGCCTGAAGGTGGTTGACAGATGCCCCTACTTGTATGCTGCTGTTGTGGGGTAGGTGGTCCAGCTCAGTGGGTGAGGGGTGACATAGTTTGGAGTCCGTGTGGCTTAAGACCTCATCTTGGGGTGAAGTCTCCAGGTTGCTCTTACAAACAATACTGCCCTTAATTCAAGAACAACCCCCCACCAACCTTCACCCTTGCCCTTTGACCTGATCCCATCTGTGTTACTTGATCTCAGAGCCACAAAGGCAGCGTGTCTATCTCCGAGTCACCCACAGAGCTTGTCCTGTTCCCCGCACAAAGACGGGCCTGTCATCTTCAGCGTTCCATCAGAATTTGCTGTCTCAAGGCTGATGAATGAGCACAGCACGGAAGTCTGCGGGTGGCATGGGTAAACATGGTGAGCTGGCACCCTGACATCGAGACAACTGGTGCACTGTTCTGTTGACGTCATCTACCTAGAAATCACGTCTCATTCTAAATTAATATCTCCTCTGCTGACTTTTCCCAATTACCTGCCTTCCCGCCGGAATTGCCTGGCTCAACGCCACACAGGGTTTCAATAAGTTACTGTCTCTCCATCGTGCCTTGCCATCAGCAACACGGGCCCCGCAGGCCATCAAAATCGATGAGGTTCAGCCCCCCCGAGAAGGCAAAAGCTGAGTCAGGGCCCAGCATCTCCTGTAGGGTTCAGAAGCCCCCAGAAATGTCCGTATTGATGAATAAATAAAAACATCACAGTGAGATTCTGTTCCTGGCAGGTCTATAAAACGGACCTGCTCTCCGAGTGATCCTTGGCGTGGAAGGATGTCGGATGCAGTTGCATGGTCTACAGGTGCATGTTGCGAAACACATCATGGGGGAGTTTGTAAGAAGATCTACCATGATTGAGATCTAACGTTCAGATCAACAGGGGCAAGTCACCACGGTTCAATAAAGGCACTTCAGACAGTAAAATATTTATACTGTCAAATCAATAAGAAATCACTGAGGGGAAAAAAAAAAAATCTGAAAAATTGATATATTTGTATATAGCTACTTAATACAAAGAAACCTCAAGTGATGTGCAGGTGAGATGAGGAGCTTGATTTCTCTTCCCTCTGACAGCTCAATAGGACCAGTGTCAGTGAGGAAATCACAGTCTGTAGGCACTCTCTGGCAGAAACTCCACATTATGTCAGCCTTCCAAAAATACACGCATACACACGCGAGCACCTGGGCCAGCAATTGTAAGCAAACCACATGCATTCCAAACGCTCCATTGCCGTACCCCGAAAAGGACAAAAACCAGAAGACCTCCACAGCTCTACATGTCCGCCAGCTCGGAGAATGAAGGTCAATAATTGCCCAAGGCGGTGCAGCTCATCTGAAGATTTTATCTACCCTCGTTTCCAAACTCTGTGGCTCTCTGGAACTGATAGCTAAGTAAGGAGGTGTCATTCAACCCATCTGAGCATTGTATGAAACCACTGGGAGGCTGAGATGGCATCTAATGTGGTTTCCTGGCAATAAGTGGTGGAGCTTCTGGATAGGGAAGCACTTCCTTCTTGTACTTGATCTTAGTGACTGGTATCTTTGTCATCGCACCGCAGTACGGCTCAGACCGTGTCATAAGATGTAGTTCTCCTGCTGACCAGCAGAGGGTGGTAAAAACAATATTTGCAAAATGTAAAAAATATGGTCTGAAATTAAACTTCCTCAAATATGGAATTATGTTTCTGCACATCTATAGCTTATTAATGGAGCAATGTTAACTAAACCAAATCCCTAGGCATCCAAATATTGCTCATTAGCTGAAAACCAGCAGGAATCAGCGCATCATTCCAAAAATAAGACTTAGATGCAAAATGCACCACGCCACTGACAGATGGGAAGCAGCATTTCAGATTCAGGCTTGGAAAATTCAGCATCTCAGAGAGGAAATCGGAGAGAACCCTGAGATTGCCTCGTCCACCTCTGCCTTATCCAGCATCCAGCAGCTGTACTTACAAAAATCCACAGCTCCCTCCCAGCAAATGCATCCAGTTACCCGATTCCCCCCCCCCCCCCTCTCCTGGGGTCGGCCTCCTCACCTGCAGTCCAACTTCTCCAGCTCGAAGTGGGGGTTGAAGTTGAGGACGATGCGCTGTGAGGGCTCCGGGGCCGTGATCACCCACAGGCAGTTCTGGTGGGCCGGGTACTCCAGCGGGTAGCCGGGGGAGGTGATGTACCCGGCGTCACTGGCATCCAACTGGCCGCCGCACCTGCCGCCTGGGGAGACGGGAAGTTCCCTCTGAATGAAGCGAGTGTCGCCTACGTCCCGCATCCGCCCCCCACAGAGACACACACACACACGTTTGTATCCGTATCTTTGTGAGGACTCATCATTCATTTCAATGGGAAAAAAAAATAGAAAATTGAGTTTTCCCTTGTGGGGACTGAAAAAGGGTCCCCACAGCGTCGAAATAACGGGTTTTTATCACGATGTGGCGACATTCGCTCTGCACAATACAATGTATACCTGGACCACACACACACACACACACACACACACACACACACACACCCTAAGGATGGCTTCACATACACACATTTTTTAAACCCCTTATCTAGCACAGGTTTGCTGGAGCCCATCCCAGGAAGTGCAGAACACAGACTGGGGGGGGGGGGGCACTAAGGATGGGACGCCAGTCCACCATGGGGCTCACACACCATCACACACCCCCCATCTTCCAGCTATTTCCCGGTACATGGCAGCAGGACACAGTCACACAGGAAGGGCCATTTAGAGATACCAGTTAAACTAGTTACATGTCTTTGAACTGTGGCTGGAAACTGGAGCATCGGGGAGGGGGGAGACTCTGGCTACTGAAAGGGGCAGAGAACTCCACACACACAGAGGGGTTTGGACCTCATACCCTGAAGGTGTGAGCTGACCCAATAAACATCCTCCTCAGCATCATTGTCTTTACTTGCAGAACAAGGCAACATAGAAGAAGCTCTACTGTAATCTCTATTTTAGAAAAGCATGAAACAAAACAAATCGACGGTATATTTAGTGAAAGAACCACCCAACAGCTGAGATGTTTAATAAAAAGGCAGTCACTAGCTTTCCTTCTACCCTCAGCAGGCCCTTATCTGAAGGTCTAGGAGGACTTAAGGAGACGATCTCGAGGGCCGAGGTTGTTCAAACCTATTTCTTTGACCTGCGATATGTGGCCTAATTTCTGACACCCAGTCACTCAGGTCCACTCTCCTTCTCAATGGCAGATGCAAGCTGATCGCTGCTGTTACTCTGCTCAAAAATAACCAGAGGGGTGCTCTGCATTCTCCAGTGTCTATCCAGGGTCCTGGCCAACACTTTAATATTGGGATGGAATTTTGCAATCCCCTCTCTCTGTGGAACGAGGCTTCCCATTGGACAGGACATCTCAGCCAGTAAGTGAAGGTCACCGGAAGTTGCAGATATATAATCTCTAACAGAGAGTTGGTCCCGACAAGGTCCAAAACTATGTACTGGCACTGCTCTTAAACTGCACAAGGACACACACCAACACACAGTGATAGATGGAAGAAGATAAATCTCTCACCACTCATTTTCTGCCGAGATGTGTTACAAAGTAAAGCTTTACGGTTCTTTTACATTTTATATTAATAATGGTCATATGCAGAGCTTAACCCTGAGCACAAACTGCACGAGCCTCCCCAATAAGCGTTGGTTGTGAGATATCTTAAGTATTTCAGTGACGCCTTCCTGCAAATGTGTGCAAAAGTAAACTCTTCATCACACACCCATCCTGCTCCCGAGACTTAACACGAACAAAAATATTTGTGGTGACCTGTAATTAAAAATGTCTAACCCCTCAGCCACAAGAAACACATAAAAACTGAACTCTTATTTTTAAAATAAGCAAATGAAGGGCATTTAGTAGAACAAGGTCCCACCAAGTCCACATCCTCATGATGTAGGGAAACATGTCCAAGCAAACATTACCAAAAGGACGGGAGTGGCCCAGTGTTGCATTATGGGAAGGGGACTGACAGGAAGTGAGGTCACATAAATGAGGGCATGGCACTTAGCATCTGAGTAATTACTTACTGAGTACTCAGTAATTTAGTAATTAGGAGGGGCCATGGCGGACATATCCCCGCAGGAGCATGCAGGACCCCAGAGGCACATTCATCCGCTACCATTTCAGGTCTTGATTTTCAGAGCCGCTCCGCAGGGCGCCTTTACGGGGGGGGCGGACACTAATCGCGGGACCCAAATTTCACTGTCATGAAGAGTGCCTGTCCTTTGAAAGTCTGCCTCCATCCAGATGGAAAAGAGCCAAAAATGTTTTAAATGTGATAGATTTGCAAATGGTGACATTTTCAAAAAGTTATTACTGTCTTTTTCCGCATATCTTTCAGTCACTGTGGCATTTCAATAGACAACCTACTGCTCTGCACAAGACCCCCAAGAAAGCTTCTGGTGCACACACACACACACACACGCACACACACATACACACACACACACACACGTTGGGTAAGCATATCTTTTTGGGGACTGCTCATTCATTTCTATGGGAAAAATGCTAATGCTAACTATGACAACCTTAACCCCTACCCAGCCCTAACCATGATTTACTTGATAATGTAAGATTTTTTTGCATTTTTTGTTTTTAGTCACAGATTTTCATTAAATCGAGTTTAAAATGAGTTTAAATTTCAGTTTAAAATGGGTATTCATCATGTTGTGGGGAAATTGTGTCCCCATAAGGTAAAGTATACCCACTCACACACACACACACGCACACAACACACACACACACACGTAATATAAACCTAATCCACCCACACACACGCATGATGCAGGAGTCACGTACCCCCTCCCTCTTCAAAGTTGAGGCCTTCACACAGACACCGTCACCAGCCCCTTGAAACCTCGGGGGAGGGTGGCTGAATTTATGAAGACATGCTACAAAGGTGATGGAGAGCCCTGCAAGTGAGATGGTTTCCCAGAAGCTGAACTGGAAGCTGAGCGGAGGAGGGCCACCAGCGATCGCAGCGACGAGAGACGGCAGGGAGAGAAAGAGCGGAAATATCCCACAGGAAGTGACAGAGAGAGACGAAACGCAACAGGTATGCAAACAAACCCCCCCTCCGCCACCTGAACCAGCTACACCCCATTACACAGATCAATGTGGGAGCTTTTATGGGGGGTTGGGGGGCTACTTGCCCTTTCCACACAAAAGTTAAGTGATTCTTGCTGATTTCACCAATTAAATCAGAGGAATGAACAATCAATAAGTGGATTCACGTGCAGACGTATTAAAGCCCCCAACTCTGCATCCTTTCGGGGGGGGGGGGGGGCTCTACTGATCTCCAGCCCCCGGTTTCGAGAGGGGCGGGGGAGGAAATACTGATTTGTTCCATTGGGAGATTCTGAGCCCGCCTTCCTGTGGGTTTCTAACTCCAGAACCGCCAGGCCCGGCCCGCCCCCCCCCCCCCTCTCCATTCAGGTCACGTATGTCGCCGGTTGCGGTGTTGTGCATTCCGCCTGCGACCGCAGAGGCACCCCGCCCCCCCACCCCATCATAAATAACCTTAAACGGTGCTAAGCTGTGAGGAGAGGAATGAGAATTCAGCTGCATTATTGATGGTCTTAGAGCGCCTTCTGAATCTCTTCCCGATAGCACTGTTTCAGCACTTTTCACGACCCCCCCTCCCCCCCCACCCCCCAAACCAGCGCCTCTCGAGATTAAACTAGTCCTGCGCTAGCCTCGAATGCAAATGGCCGACCTTGATTCCCAAGATTTACAGATTAATTTCCCACACAGCTGGGAGAGACTTTACCGAATGGCGCTCTACTTTTGGAGTGCTGCATGGAGGCATGTCGTTTACACGCTGCACACGCCAGCCGCGTCTCAGTCCAAGGCCTTCCAGCATGTTCCATTTGGGTCGCTGTAGTTCAAGGCTTGCTTATAAGGCAAGGCATGCATTCAGGTGTGGGGGGGGGGGAGGCTGACTTTCCCAATTAGTAAGGTGAGGTGCTGAACACACACAGCATGTAAAACTGACCCCCCCCCCCCCGACTCCATTTGGGTCCTCAGTAGTCATGACCTCTCTGCTGGCTGCCTGACGACCAGTAGCTCTTGGGGGACATCTGACTGGCCCTACTGACCCCAACTCCACCCCCCCCCCAAACACACACACACACACACACATGCACACTGCAGCCAGTGAAGCTCTCTCCTGTCCCACCATTGGCCTGAGAGAAAGTGGAACATAAAGTACTTTGGCAGGCTGGATGCGAGGGGCTGAAGAACTGCCAAAGACTCACATCTGCCTCTCATCAGCGAGTCGGGTGTCAGCAGAGAGTCCAGCCTCGCTGAGCCCCAGGGATGACTGTGTGTGTGTGTGTGCGTGTGTGTGTGTTGGGGGGGTCCACCAGGTGACTTGTATCATATATTAAAATAGAGTGGAAAAATTAAACAACAGGAGCACAACGACTGAGGATTGGACCAAGGAGGCTTCTGCTGACGTTAAAAACCACAAACAAGCAAAACGTCTTCTCTGGAAAAAAATAACTAAGTGATAGATGTTTGGAGATAGCTTAGCCAGTCATACACTGTGGGGACACGAGTGTTAAGGGAAATGTTGCTAGAAAAACAGCTTAGAGTGATGTAATGTAATGTAAATATCTGAGCGAGATGAGAGACAGCGCTACTGCTGGTAAGATTACCCGTGCCGGAGAAATGCACCCCTGACCCATCCCCATTCTCTCAGCCCCTTCTCCCTGCGACGCAGTCACCGAGAGCCCCGACGACAGCAGTGATCCGGGGGACCTGAAGTGTGTCGCCCCTCCGGCTCCTACGTGTAACTCGCACCGGCTTTCTGCGCGGAACAGGTGGCCCCCGCCGCCCCGAGTCAAAGCCGCAAGCCGGGACCCGAGGGGGTTCGCTGGCACAGACGGGTCCTCTAACAGTGCAAATAATATGTTTGGTGTTCAAACCAATCGGAGAGAGTTACTAATATATATGTGTATATAGACGGAGCCTTAAACATTTCCCTCATTCTTCAGCACCACCTGTGACTGCACATATAAAACGTGCTGCATTTAGAAGCATTTAAAAATATATATTCAGCCAGCATCATAATTTACATGCAACAATGTCCTATTATTTCAATGCTGCAAAAAGCCCATAAATAAATACTTCTGGGCATGCAGTTTTAGGCTATTAAGTCCAAAAAAGGTGGCTTACGTTGGTGCCAGTTTGCGATTGTCAGGCTGCTTTTTAATCAAAGCAATCGAGTAGAAAGCCCCGCTTTCGGCTGGGTGTAAGAGCCTGTTTGCGTTCCTAATGGCATGGAAATGCGACGTGCATATGGTTCAGGAATAAAAGACTCTACTTTCAAATGTAAACGAGTTTATCCAGTAATTAACACAGGTATTACTCGGTAACAATGCTGCAGCATTCGCCTGGGCTACAGCTTGTATAATGAGCTGATTTGCTTTAATTGAAGTAGCTTATTGACAATTCGTTTCAAACATATAAACGCCACCCAATTAAAGCATTTCTGGCGCCACGTCCAATTTATATGTGACCAGATGTTTTCCAATTTTTCACTAGTCCGCACTTGGTCCTTCTTTCGAAGTGCAATTTACATTGAAAACACGCTATTTCACAAGAAAGCTCAAAACGGCATATATTTAAATATCCAGGACGGAATGAGAAAGAAGAAATGACCAAGGGAGCGCGATTCCACCCGGGTTACACCCTAAGGGCGGCCGGCTGCCGTAAACTTCCTTCGCAATGATACGATTACAATGAGGCGACGTTTAGCCAGAGGTCAGGCAAAGCGTATCTGTGCAATACATAAACCATTTAAGACCGCTAAGTTAATTTTATGTCCATTATAATTAAACACACATTAGTTTTGTTTGCCGGCACACCAGTGCATCCTTAATAAGTCCAACTAAATAGGAAGATCGCTCTGTCTGTAGAAACCAATGAAATAAAATCTAAGAGTTATAATAAAGAAACGAGGCCATTTCAGTTTCCTGGGCTTTGCTCTGTGTTTAGTGAAACGAAAACGAAAGATCGCATTCTGAGATGAGACACGTACAGTCTCCGAGAGAAATATGGGACATAAAAATCACCAGGTAAAAGTTTTACAGCGCGAGTTCGATTTATTTAAATAATGGCTTTAAATGACAGTTATACAGTGTGCGGATGTCTGGTGGTTTTCAGACACGGCACTGAAAGAGCAGTATACTGTAAGTACAGACTTTCACCCACCACAGCTTACCTGATAGACTAGTGTCGAGGTTAATACAGCATCAGGCTAATAAACGAGTAACACTGTGCACTGCATTGTGCTGCTACAGATATGGGAATATGCGTGGCTGTACGACTTATAGAAATACTACTACTCATAAAATACTACTACTACTACTAATAATAATAATGTTTAAAGTACGAAGATATCGAAACACCAATAAGCAACGGGTGAAGTTGTAACCAACCAGAAAAATCACAATAATGCTAAGACGTCATGCAGCAAGTTAGTATATTAACACTCGATGACAACCTTCTGGAAATCAAAATTAGATTTGCTTCCCCAGTCCAGGTGCTGCCTTAAAATACTGTAAATAATAATTTAATAGAAGCAGTTTAGAAATAAACCATTATAGAATAAAATCAATGAACACTAGGGCGTGATTGTATATGTTCGGCGCCGGCCAAATTATATATTATTAATAGTTTTAATAATTCTAAATGGCAATGTGGAACAGCACGCTGACCGAAGAGACCGCCTATCACTTTGTGTCTAGAATATAAATTACAACTATACTAGTCCAACTTCAAATATGTGTCTGTCTTGTTACCTAGAAAAAAATGTTTATTTTTAATCACGGAACGTAATTTCAGTCATTCGTAAGATATTTAGAAACAACATTTTGTTTTTTGAAAAAAATGAATGTGTTGAGACTTGAAAAGGAAGCCTTCTACAGAAATATAGCCTAATACAGAGAACAGAAAATAGTTCCTTTTTTTTTCTTTCCTGGCAGATGACTGTTAACGTTCCTGTATAATGAATTGCGAAACGCCAATCGCCGCTAAACAGTCTTTGGCTGCAGTTGATCAGCGTCCTCGGCCGCTATATTCAGGCTGGCGGCCGCCGCTAATCGCGGCTCATCGTCCGCAGGACCCGAAAACCAGCCACCAAACACTCCGATGTATCGGAAAACCACGGGGATCGCACGCCGAGCTCCTGGCAACGTCATTCAGAGATCAAACCACTTACATGTTGTATCCGACTGAGTATCATTAACAGAAAAAAACAGCGAAAATAATATTTTTAAAAGAAAGTGGGACAAAGGACGTAACGAGGTATGAAGTTCCTAATTCACAGAGATGTTTGTTTCTAGCTGAAACAAAAATCCCTTGCAGTTACGACTAACAAGGAGGCCCGGCTTATTTTATTGTTTCATAAACATAATCGTGAAAAACAACTCAAAGGAAAACTTACCTTCATTTCCGTGCGCTGTAGACATTAAACATAGAACTAATAGAAATCCAGACCGTGTGGTATATAGATCCATCTTTGCAGGGGATCCTCACCCTTGTGGTGTTGAGCAGAGCTCGCTCTCCTATCTCCTAGTGGCACTAAAACAGATGTTTTCCTTTCCGATCTGCACACTTATCCTCCAAAAAGGATCCCAGCCCCGGGCTCTCAGCGCACCAGTCCTCCTTCTCACTCTCTCACTCTTCCACCTTTATCTTTACTTCTGTAGACGCATCTGAATGCGCTTCTATTTCAGGCCAGCTTTCTTTTTTCTTAATCCACATGAAACATTGACTAGTGAAGCGCCGAGTTGCCGAAAAACACTGGCGGAGATGAGAACGAAGCACCGCGTTCTAACCGGAGCGCTTTGAAAGCTCCGCAGATCCGAGCGGCTCCACACTGACGGCGTCGCTCCTCTAATGTATGAAACGTGCGTTTTGGTTACTTCTAAATGAACTGACATGCGATGTTTCCGCGTCTCCTCTCTCTCCCTCTCTCTCCCTCCCTCTCTCCCTTTCTTTCTCTCTTCCCCTTTTCTGCTTTTCAAGTCACTCCGATTTATGTGCAACAAAATGACAAGCAAAGAAGCGGCGGTGCGGAACCGCTGGGCCGATCCTCCGAGGGCTGAATGTGGCTTCAAGTTCGACTGGCGTCAGGCATCAGCCGAGGGGCATGCGGGCTCTGCGGATCGCGGCGTCTCCGGCACGCTGTCCCTCTGCTCCGGCGCTACACGCAGCGCTGCGGCGTGTGTGTGTGTGTGTGTGTGTTACAGATTGCACCTCGGCCCGCCTCCCAGCCAGCGTCCGCTAGCGCTTCATGCTTAAAAGTTATTAGAAAGCGAGAGTTGGTGAGACGTACAGAAGCACACGGTATCTTTCAATATTTTAAATACTTCTGGCTACTTGGCGAAGGTTGGAGATTTTGAGATTCAGTCAGGAACGATTAAGATGAGACGAGAAGACAGATATACGATGCTAATATCAAGAGTGGAAAAGGGCGAAGATGGCATGAAAACAATCACTGATTGAAAACAGGACCATCAGCTCCAAGTTGAAAGGAATCAACAGTGATTAAATGATTTGGTTCGTCAGCGATTCAGTAGCGAGAGGTAAACAATGACAGAAATGAGAATCATCATGACCAGACCCTGGCTGGTTTGTTTTGCAGGCTGCCGGAACTGTGTTTGCCACCCCACGCAGATCGCCAGCTCCTCGGGGGGGTCGTTTGGACCCAGCTTAGGGAAGCAGGCAGATCAGGCAGGCCTCATCAGAAAGAAAGAAGGACCCTGCAGCTAATGTCATCTGAACCCACCCTGAACCCATTGAGCCCGGCCCAAAACCCAGCCTGCAATCAGTTCCTCCTAACTACAGAGACTGAGGATTTAATGACACAGCAACTCCCTGCAGCTCCCAAAATATGTATCCTGGGAATGGCTTTGCTGGGTGGTGCCCACATGTACAGTAGGGTATTTATACTACATCTTGTGCAAGATCGGCCGGTTTGCGGGCACTTCTGACAACGGCAATCAGAGGAGCTTTGCGTTTGATGTATGGGTGACTAAGGGCACCCAGGTCTAGTGGCTGGTGATGCAGTCACCCTCAGCGGCACTGCGATCGCAAATGGCCTGATTGTGCCCGATTCGCTACCCACAATCCACTGCGCTCCAGGATCCATGGAAGCGTGGTGCCGCTTTTCGGTGTGGCGCGCTCTCCAAAGTGTCCCTCGACCTGCCGCTCTGGAACCCACTTGGTGTCTGTCCTGGTTCTTGTTGCTGTTGGCGGGGTGTAGACCCCAGACCCTGGGGTCAGCACCCTCCTGAGGGTGGTAGTCTCAGTCGGTCTACACTACGGCGCCTTAACAACATTGTGGGCAAACACTGGGTGTCCCCCTAAAGCAGAAAGGGGCTCTTTTCCTGTTGCACACAGAGTTTGCAGAGTGTGACTGAGTGTGACCTTTTCTGGGCCCTTTTATGCACCACCCCAAATGTGCCCATACTAGACCCACAAAAATAGACTGATAAAATTCCCGCAGCTCTGTTACATTGTCCATGACCAATGTTTGGTTCCAGGTACCAGGCTGGGTCTCCTGCATCACACTCCCCAGGCATGTTTGTGTAGCAGTCCAGCCCGTCCTCAAGATCCTCCTGCCTGTCACTATTCCTGGCCCACAGAGCTGTTTGGCCGGACGACGGTGTCGCACGTGGTGTTGCACGTGGGGGCCGCCATCTGTGCACGCATGGACGGCTCACGCACGCGCACCCTTAGATGTGTCTGGGTCCGAGCTGTCGGGAGGAACTGTTTGCATATAGAGTTTGCGGAGTATGGAAACGGTGAGTTTCCTGTGGAATAAGACTGACTGAAAAGGAGCCATTTTGTCAGGATGTATATGATCTCTGGGCACACCTTCATCTTCGAAAGGAAGATGACGGCGTGACACAGAGCAGTCACACCAAGACTATCTGATGCACACACTGAAAGGGCTTCACCTATTTCAGGCTATCATAGGCAACATTATCATATGCAAAAATATGTACCTGAATGATATAAACTCCACCCACATATAAACGGCAGTGAATTTTTTGAAATCCCTTTAAAAAACATCACTGAAACATACCCAGATACTCAAATGCTCACATTTGAATCCATTCGTTCACTCAGCAATTCAAGTGGACTTTCTAATCCTGGTTATTATAGG
>JAABNY020000104.1:297713-308388 GCA_015164015.2 Brevimyrus niger | reverse complement strand
GGGGGGGGGCCGGCCCCCCCCCCCCAATACCCCACAGTCTAAAAAGGTGTCGGGTGGCTGCAAACACGCGAACCCGCTTCCACGGCGGCCGCCGGGGGGGGGGGGGGGCGCCTTGGGGTTCGCTTAAAGGCCGGCATGACTCCGATTAAACGTCGAACCGCACAGCCACCCTTCAGCCCGATTAGACAATGACTCCGACAAACTGACGTTATTTCAGGCGCTTGTCTCGATAACGATGCCAGGGACACGGATGATAATGAGAACAAAGACGGGAAGAGCGCAAAAAAGTACATCAAAGTTCATCTTAAAAGGCTGTAATTAAGCCGTCAGACACTTCTGCTTCCTTGCAGAGACGTTAGTGCGACGAGTGCCATTTCTGGCCTGACCTGGAAAGATGAGGGACATCGAAGGTGGCACAGAGCGGCCTGGGGGGGGGAGGGGGGGGGCGCCCTGAGGCTGACCTCATCCAAGGCTGTACCCTGTGCTGTGGGCTAATGGGCACCTTATTTATTCAGTCGTGGAAGCTCTCGGACACCTCTACGTTGACCTTTCGTCACGGCCCGCTCGTCCGTGGGCCACGCCCCCTTGTTACCTCATGTGGAATCCCGGTGTTGTCAGCGGTGTTAATCAAATCTGAGTATTTACTGCTTCCGACCCCTGTCCAGGCATTGATGTTCTAGCTTGCATTTCTGTCCTATGTTTTGGTGTTTTCCCCGAATAAACCCCCGTTTTATCTGACTTCGCGGCTCCTGTGCTGCTTCCCTGGGCGCGATCCGTAACACCTTTATACACAAAGACTCCGGAAAAGGCTAAGTTTGCTAAAAGACAGCAGCTGGATAGCATGAGACTGCAAGCCTGCACCCCACTGCCCCGCTTTTCCGAAGTTGCTCACCCATAGGACGAGAAGAAGAGCTGACAATTCTCTAAAACCGCGTTTCCCATGGGCCTCTCTGCCTGCATGCAGGGTCCGGGATACGGGTGAAGGAAAGAGACTCTGCATCCCAATGCCCGAGCACCAGGCCTTCCTGGACGTGTAATTTAATCAGGAAGGAAGCAGCCCAGGCGGAGCGGTACAGACTCTCCAGACAGCCGATTAGCAGCTAGTCATGATGAATTCATCAGGTCCGTCTGCATCAATTGAAGCGAACCGGCCCAGCCGACACACAATCGGTGACGCCGCACGCTGCTCAGCCTCGAACCAGCACCCTCACTCCAGCTCTGCATTCCTGTCGGCGCTGCATGTACATACTTAACACCGCGTCTACCAGAGATGGCATTGCGGGGGAGAAAGACACCCGCGACACACCGGGAAACGTGACGGCAGGTAAATATGTTTGCTGTTAAAATGTCAGCGGTAACTCAAACTAGACCCCGGAGCTTAAGGAACCCCGCTGAGGCTCATAATGAAAGTGGGAAGAGGGAGACTGGGCCAAGTGTGGAGTATAATCTGGCTTTATTGCAGATACACAAACAGACGGACAGACACAGGCAGACACAGACAGACATAGAAAAACAGACAGACACACAGACACAGGCAGACACAGACAGACATAGAAAAACAGACACAGACAAACAGACACAGGCAGACAAAAAGACTCACACACATCTGTATAGATAAGTTCACACACACAGAAAGCCAGAGACACACTTATACACACACAAACAAAAGAACACACACCCATACACGCAAAGAAAACCAGACAAACACACACACACATACATACATATACACACACAGAAAACTAGTCAGGCAAAGACATAATTACATAGACACACACAGACACACACAAAGACGGACACAGAAAGACACACAGACACACACAGGCAGATATAGACACAGACACAGAACACACAGACACACAGACACACACAGGCAGATATGGACACACAGACAGACACACACACACAGAAAGCCAGAGTGACATAAACACATAGACACAGACATACAGAGACACACACAAAGACAGACACAGAAAGACACACAGACACGAACAGAAAGGCACACACACACATACACACAGATACTCTTCTCACAGAGTTCTTTATGCATTTGAACTATGATGGCAGGCAGAGGAAACCCTCTTCCCTCCAGAGACAGCGCAGCCCACAGGAGGCTCCTGGATCTCTCTCAAGGTTTTAAAAGTGCCAGGCGACAGGCTGACTGACATAAGCAGCTTAGAAACATGAGCGACATGGCCGCCCCCGGAGCCAGGCACACAAACTTAATCTTGTCACCCCAAGCACTGCTCTGACAATTGCAACCGTGTGCATTTTTTTTTACCTGAATCCTGATTGGCTAAGGCGTCCTGGGGCCACACCCTCCCATCTATCTGACCTGTCAGGAGACCATGGATGACAGTGTTAACTAGACCACTGAGGTGGCAAACAATATGCTGCCTAACCTCCATCTACCAAGCAGGAGGCCAGGCTGAGCTCTGTCCACTTGGCCTCTCACAGTGACGCACCATATTACAGGCTCAGCTCCGCCCCCTCTGAGTCTCCACCCACCCTATGAGTCTCAGTGTGATTTCATTGTATGACAGGCCAGCTCCGCCCCCTCTCAGAGTCTCCACCCACCCTCTGAGTTTCAGTGTGACTGAATTGTATGACAGGCCAGCTCCGCCCCCTCTCTGAGTCTCCACCCACCCTATGAGTCTCAGTGTGATTTCATTGTATGACAGGCCAGCTCCGCCCCCTCTCAGAGTCTCCACCCACCCCCAGAATCTCAGTGTGACTGCACTGCACGACAGGCCAGCTCCGCCCACTCTCACAGTATGATTACAATGTCCCCTGTGTGTCTCAGTGTGAACCTTTTCTGGGCTAAATGCAGATAAAGCTATTCCCACAGGCTGTGCTGTGTTCAGGATTTCCAAGCTATTTTTTAGCCACTAACTAACATCTTATAGAGGAAATGGCTAAATTGGCCTAATTAGCACAATAATTAGTTCAATCAAGTGCTTAAGTGGCCAGATAGACCATGAGCCTTAATGCAGTGTGACCTGCCAGGACCAGGGTTAAAACGGACTGATTTAAACAGAGAAGCACATAATGATATCCATGAGTGTGTTTATGTAATGCGTGTATGTGATGTGTATACGTATCACTCTGAAAGAAGGGGCAAGCAGAACAGATGGAAAGAAATGCAGACAGACACACACACACACACACACACACACTCACACACACACACACACACTCACACTCACTTGCGTGGCCCTGGGTCCTGAGGGGATGAACAGAAGTGGGGATGACTGACACAACGAATGGCCCAATCAGCATGCTCCTCTGGCAGCAGGCCCCGCCCCGGCCCGCCCCAGCTGCCCCTGCCTGTAATTACCACATACTGAGGCTTTCTTTTCGTTTGGATTTAATTAAGTTTAGCGGTTTTACTCCTTTGCATCTATCCAGCATCCAGGAGAGCAGATTATGGCTAATCATCTCACAAGCACTCACATCTCAGTCAGAATCAGTGAGCCAGACAACGGAAAATAACCCCCCCCCCCCCACTACTAAAGAAACGATGACATAAAAAGTCTCATTATTATTTGTTCAGCATTACGAGTCTGATAACTACAGTTATTCTTCACATGACAGCATGTTCCCCCCCCCAGCCCTGCCCCACCCAGTCAGGGGGCAAGGGTTTATAAATACGGAAAGGAAATTATTTGCAATGGGGGGAGGGCTGGGCACTAGGGGACAGTTCCTCCAAGCGCTAAATCAGGGTGACCGTTTGAGTGGTTGCAGTCCACGCTCCCCCATGCAACAATCAAAAAATGAATGGGGGGGGGGGATGCCCCCAGGACACAGGAGGAAGACAAAAAGGGGGCTTTCAAATTCCAGGCCCTGACCTGGATAATATCGGAACAATGTGGAGTCCATTATTTACCCAGAATCACTGGCGGGACCCCGCGTCGGCTCGGAAAAACACCACATCCATCAGGGACCCGACCCGACGTGCAAACCGGGTTTCCTGTCCACGGCGGCTAGGCAAGAGGGGCCTTACCCCCCCAGTGTGCGGCTGCTGAGAATGTTGGGCCAACACCTAATGCACTGACCCAGCGCACAGGCGTGGGGGTCCTTGAGGCAGCTGTGTAACCTCAACGCAGGTAGATTTACCTGTGCCCACTTATTATATCCCAAATGCCCCCCTCTCACCCCAACCCACCCCCACCGCAGAGAAAGCCACCCTCTCAAATCCAAATACAGCCCACAGAGGTCCAAATTAGGAACACGTGGCCCCGGAGCTAAACCCGCTGAGACCTCAGCCACCCCCCCAGCCACCCCACAAAGCCCTTTCTCTTTACTTTCTTTCTCGGCCCAAACAATAATGGCAGAGGAAGCTAATCCATCACTCTTTCCTTGATGATGTCAGTTCGCCGCATAATCACGCCTCCCTGTACCCAGCAGCTAAAGCGGGGGCCGTTTTAATCTCTGATCTGAACTTCCACTCCACAGACAAACATGGAGGTTGGGCAGCATGGGGGGGGGGGGGGGCGGAGCAGCCCTGCCGTGTCCCAGATTTAAACAGGTGTCCTGTTATAACAGGAGCCCGGAAATGGCGGGAGCGGGGGTACTGATGTGGGGGTGCCCACCGGAGTTTACCCTGAACTCGTGCCCTAGGTAGCAAGGCCACCCTCATGGGTCTGCAAGCATTCAGCATCTGCCCGGAGTCAGCACTGCACCCTGCCCGCCTCACTTCCTGTGGAAATTCTCAGTTACCCTGGGGGTGTTTCCAGTGAGTACAGTCCACTGGCCAATCCAGTGCCTAATCTGACTGGCGTACGACTGTAAGATGCCCGTTCTTGTAATGTGAGGGTGTTAGATGGCTGCCGTTACACCTTTACTTCACCTACACCTTCAGCACATTTCCAGTAGCATTTACAGTAACGAGAGGCATCATTCAGTTGCCACCGGCAACAGAGCACAAAGCGGTGCGGGGTACACGCATGTGCCAGATTCGATGCCAGGCGGCCCCCCCCCGGCGCCCATCTCCATGGCGATGCCACCCCCCCTTCTCCCCATCAACAGAGGGCAGCCCACGGTGGCATGTCAGAGGCATACCCCGCCCACCGGCGTGTCTGTGGCAGTTGCTCGCGGCGGTGCCGCTAATTGCGCTCCGCGGTGGTATCTTGGTGCCGACCGTGGCTGCCGCAGACAGTCGTACATCAGAGGAGGCGGAACCAGCCTGGCACCATTAGCGCACATTAGCAAGATGCCCCTCCCACATGTTTGTCATGTGGGGGTGGGGAATCTGCCATGGGGTGGGGTGGGGGGGGGGGGGTTTGCAAGCCAGAGTGACACGAGAAGCCTGCCCTCACTTGGATGAACACACACGCACGCGTCTGCCCAGGCCTTCACTGGATGGATGGATGGATGGATGGATGAATGGATGGATGGATGGATGGGACACAGTCCTCGTTGTAGTCATCATTCTCCGGCAGCACTCAGCCTGCCAGCCTGGAAGAAGCCTGTGTCTATGTAGCCTGTGTCAAATGAAGGCTGTGCTAAGAGTTAGCTTCATTAAAGCCCATGGTAACAGCAATCCTGTCCAAGGTAGCCCGTGATAGCTTTCATTGAAGCCTGCATTAACAGCAAGCCTGTCTGTTAGCCTACGTTAGACTTCATTAAAGCCTGCATTAGCTTTCATTAAAGCATGCGTTAACAGCAAGCCTGTCTGTTAACTCGTGTTAGCTTTCATTGAAGCCTGTGGTAATAGTGAGCCTGTCTCGGTTAGCCTGTGTTAGCTTTCATTACAGCCTGTGTTAACAGTAATCCTGTCCGACTTAGCCTATGTTAGCTTTCAGTAAAGCCTGTGTTAACAGCTTTTAGCATGTGTTAGCTTTCATTGAAGTCTGCGTTAACAGCAAACTTGCATTAGTTGCCACCAGGGGGGGGGATCCACTTTGCATAGCACAGGAGGCCCATGCGGCCAAAAGACTAACAGCATTTCACTGTGTGAGGTCCCTTAGAAGCCATGCGGGTGGTGGGAGCGGGGGGGGGTCGCTGGAACCTTCCATCTCATCTGCCTCTAAATATGCAGCTGCATGTTTCCTACCACTTCGAAACGGAGACTCTTTTTAGCTCCGTGACACTTCATTGATGGAGAATATCGTTGCAAATAAATGCACAAATCATCTCAGGAAACTGTCCGGTTCCGGGAGGAAGTGAGAAAAGAAAACTAATTTATTCCTCTCTTGCTGTCCCTGAGCGTTAGCACACTGATAATGTAACCTTGCTCAGCCGCTACCTGGGAGAAATGAATTCCGCTTTTCATGAGCTTCAAAAAATATATAATAAAATAAAATATGAAGCCAGAAACCCTTTGGATGTTCATATTATAAAGAGCCGAGCTTGGAATCACTCCATTTACATTCTGTGTGAGACCTGGAAGGGAGTTTAGATAGGATACTTACACACGACACGCGCCGTGTGGAAAACACAGTGACGAGACTGCGAAATACACATAAATAGGAGTAAAGAAAACTCCGGAGACGAGCATGAGACTGCTCGCATATCCATTACCCTCCAGCCAGGGGGCGACGTACATGGCAACTGTGAGTAAGCATGCGGTAAACATGCTCACAGAGGGACAGCGGGAACCACTGCAGATACTTCCCAGAGGGCTCAGACCTGCGGGGCAGATAGAGGAGAGAAGTTATTGATCCTTGTGATTCAGAGTGTGCACCAGAGGTGGGTAATTCAGGTCCAGGGAGTAAAAAGTCCAGAACGAGTTTTTGTTTCAACCAAACAGTTGGGTATAAAAGGTCATAGTCAGAGTACTCAACTGGTAGGCTGAAACAAAATCTTGGTCTGGACTTTTACTCTCTCTACCTGAACTACCCACCTATGGTCGGCTCATATAACTACAGACTGAGTGGAATTCCACCGCCATCTACATCCCAGAGGGGGAGCAGCTTCTGCTTTGTTATGATCCGCACGTCCGGTGTTCTGATCCCCTACGTCTCGGCGGAGTGGGGTGGGTGTGGAGATTTCAAACAGATTGATGATCTAGAAAACTTCCCTGTGCTCAGCACAAACTTGGAAATCTACCCATCATACAAGCATTCCGGAGGCACCCACTCCTGGTACTGGTCCGGCCCACTGCACTCTGCTCACTGCACCTTGTAACCCCCCTCCTGGTCCTGGTCCGGCCCACTGCACACTGCTCACTGCACCTTGTAATCCCCCACATGCAAAACAGGAGCAAAATAGGAGAAGAGAGTAGGGTGCACTACATCACAGTACAAGCTCTCTCCCGTACAAAGACCCAGACTGCCTCAGTCAATCCTGCGCAAGGACTCAGACTGCCTCAGCCAATCAGACGCAGAGTTCCAGGCTACCTCAGTCAGTCCCGCACGGACCTCCAACCAACAATGTATTTGTCTCGCAGTACCGCTGGCGCCCTTTGGCTGATCGGGCCCTAATGCCAGTGTTCTGCAAACACAGGAACACTGCTGTCCCTTGTATGTACATAAGCTCACTGTACACGAATGCCCCATACCTGCCCTCTACAGGTAACAGGATGATGTAATAATGTTTACCTGTACAGCTTACATCAGAGGAGGGGGGATTAATTACCAAGAATTCAAAACTCCTAAACTCTGAAGTTTCAGTGGGGGCACATGTCAGCTAGGCACCTGTGTGGGGGGGGGGTGGCGAACAATGGAACAAAGAGAGATTTTTAGGGATCGGGGGACTTTCTCGCTAAAAGCGACACCTTCTGTGACAGTGGCGCCCGCACACCCCCCACCGAGGAAGAACAAACACACGTCTCTGCAGCTCAGGTGTCGCGTTGGTGCTCGAGAGCCAAAACCCAAGGTCCTGGAGCTGAAACAAAGCTGGCCTTGGGCCCACAGCTCCGTGGGAGAGACACGCGATAGGAGTTCAGGTGTGAGGGGCCCCAGGGGAGCCGTCATCTGGGGCCAGGCCTCCCAGGGGGACGGCAGAGAGGGAGCGAGGCAAGGAGGGGGCGGCGGAGGCTAAAGACCCTCCTTCCGGAGCCTGCAGCTTCATCGCCGTCCGTCGCCATGACAGCAGGAGACTGGGCTCGCAAAGGGAATATTTAAATACCACCATCTGTGGATCTTCCTTGTGGCTCCATTTAGAGCCTATTAGCAGACAGACGTGGGGGGCTGGAGAGGCCCCATACACCCCAAACCCCTAGACACCCCAGGCCCTACGCACACACACACACACACACACACATACACACACACACACACACACAAACACACAGTCCTTTGTTCCCTGGGGCCTGCAGGACAGTGGGGGCTGCAGCCTACTTGTTGCAGCCCAAGAAATGTCAAAGGGCATGCGGGAATGAAGACAGACACCTATACATTACAGAGTCTTGACCATTGTGACTGGGACCCTACCACCACCAATGATGGAGTTCAGTCACACATAGGTGGGTGTGTAGACCAGTCAGAAGAATGTTCAAGACCAGTAAGAAACCAATGAGGACTAAGAATCCAGCCTTCCAATTCCAATGGAGATCAGTTTGATGCCAAAGAGAACCCAGCAAGAGAATAGTCTCAGACCTTAACAAACCAGTTGAAGACCAGTAAGAGGCCATATCCAGCAATGCCAAGCCAGAGTGACACGAGGGAGAGAGAGAGAATGCCAGCCATGGGTCTCATTAGACAGTGGTACCAATTTGTTTTGATCCTGAAAAAAGGCTTTTGGCCAGCACAAAGGAATGCGAAACTACTCTGGTGGCAATCTGAACATCTTCAAAGGCTTCCTGCAACGCACAAACAGCGAGGCGTTTATGACCTTAAAAAGAAAAAAAATCCAAATCGTCTTGCTTCAGTAATGCACATATATTTCTGCCCATTAGAAGCCCAACTCGCATCCTTTTAACCGGGGAATGTTTGTGGTAGACAAAAAGCTTCCATGATAAGGTACAATTACTCAAAGCGGGAACAAACCAAAGTTACACAGATTTCAACATCCATGCTGTCAAATCCTAAGAAATAAGAGAATGCCGGCTTTCAGAAGAACTTCACTTTGACAAAGGCTGTGGTATAATAAATACAAGCTATTTCACGGGAAAAGTCTACAAAGTTTAAAAGATTTGAATCAGGCAGGAACTGTATATTGCATTCATGATCCCAGCAACACTTTGCACAAATTTATCTAGGGTTAGCAGCGGAAGAATAGAACTTATAGTGAGAAAGAGGTAAAATGTTAAAGAGAAAATGCAGATCGTGAGATGTTAGTCCCCGAGTGACTTTGTGTTCATATGTAAGAAAGTGTGCAGGTGTCAAAGACCTAACAAATGCTCTCTTTCATCCATCTATGTGGAAGGTGTATAAAATCCTAACGGGACCAGGACACCATGTTGGGCACCTCCATCATGCTGGGCATGAGCACAACACCCCACACCTTACTCAGGGGGACCCTCCTTCCATTCTGCCTCCACCGACATCACATCCATCAGCGGCAGTGAAGCCCCACTACAGACCTTTAAGACAATAACATGCCCTGTAGTATTTGCTGGAAGGCGTGGGTGAGTGGGATGGGACAGCTGCAGCCAATCTGTCTCCCCACCTAAACACCCTGTTTGTTTCCTGGGGTCTACATTTGAAGCGTGACATCTCTCTCTATCACTAAAAGGATGTGTGCCCAGTGATATCAAACCTGACTCTTACTAGAGTGACGTGTGTCCAGTGATATCAAACCTGACTGTTACTAGAGTGACGTGTGTCCAGTGATATCAAACCTGACTGTTACTGGAGTGACGTGTGTCCAGTGATATCAAACCTGACTGTTACTAGAGTGACATGTGCCCAGTGATACCATAAAATCAAACCTCACAGTTATATCTGAGAACCTCACAGATATATCCTCAGCGTGGCACGTTTGCCGCCAAAGGGCACAGTTCACGGCTAAAAGAATAAGCTTTGCCATCGCGCTACCAGGCCCGTTAGCTAGCAGAGCCGGTATGGAGTTAATCGGCACCTGCCACGCCCGTTAATGAGCAGCAAAACAAAGCAGTGCAGCCAGCCGCTACCCGAGCCACGACGCTGCGCAGACGAGCCGCCACTGGCAGAACTCTCATTATACCCGTGGCGGGGGGGAGAGGGCTTGTCACACACAGCCTACATCTGAGGCCGTGACTCAGGCCCACGTTTTATAGAAAGGAAGCAGCTAATTTAAAATACCTGAATGCAGTGCACCACCGCCTGTCCAGTCAACGGGGCTGGGCTGTGTAACCCTCCTTACGGCGCCGTCCGCTGAGCGAACAGCAGCTGCCGTCAGCGTGCAAAACGATCGCTTAGCAACAGCGGCCGTCGCCAGCGGTGCTCTGATCGCGGGCCGATTCTCTGTGCGATAAATGATCCATGCGAGTCACCGGCTCTGTCCTGTGTAACCCGCGTGTGCCCCGCTACAATTACAGCCCTGATGTGAAGGAGGGGACGTTTCAGTGACCTTTGTCAGCCCCCTCTGCCCCGCCCCCACTGACAGCAGCCCCAAAATATGCTTATCTGCACAGAACAATGCAGCACATCGCATTCGCTGTGGGCCGGGGGGGGGGTGACGGCTTGCAGATGCAGACATGCAGACCCCCCCCCCCCCCCCCCCCCGCGGGGGCGACGGCCGAAAAACGAAGGTTTCCACACCGCCCGACCCCCCGCGCGGGGGGGGGGGGGGGCGTGGGGCGGGGGGCGGG
>JAABNY020000104.1:272717-284319 GCA_015164015.2 Brevimyrus niger | reverse complement strand
AGTCCCACGTCACTGCCGGGCTACGATGACAACCGCAATGAAAGTCACATGCCCAATAGGGTTCGAAAACCAAAAAGCCCCCCCCCCCCACCCCTGCCATTTTCTGAGACTCTAAATACCTGATTGCTGAATGTGTTGAGCAAATTTGACTAATGACATTAATAGATTATTATTAATTAATCTTTTAGCCAAACTTTATAATTTGTTACTGTACTTAGCGGTTTGTTGAATACACTCGCTAATGTGTAAACGCCAAACTCATTATTCATAAAAAGTAATTTGACTCCTAATAACTACTGCTTTAACGACCTGCTAATAACTGGCATGAATGTTTAATGCAATCAATGAAGAACGGTGCCGCTCCCCACCCGGGTCTACGCCCCTGGAGGTCCTGACCCGCTGGCCTGAGGCCCGCAGTGCCGGACGGCGCCCTGAGGAGCGGGCCAGCCTCCCACGCCAGGCAGCTGAACGAGAGGCGATCGGGACGGCTCACGCTTCATAGAAAAACAACGTGATTAATGCTGGTTCCCAGTTTACATTCTGGCTGGTTTATCCATCAATCCAGTCTGGCATCCATCCATCCATCATGTGAGCTCGGATTCAGCGAGAGTATGAAAAGCGCGGAGCTTTCATCTCTGAAACCAAAACTCCCGGGAAACACATTCATCTTCCCGTTTCTGTGCCGGAGCGGACATGCACCATATGTTACATGAACGGGGGGCACAGGACAAAAAGCACGCAAGAGGGGGGTGTGACATCACTGGAGGGGGGCGGAGCCTGCACAGCCCAGCTGAGGATATGCCCATCTTCTGTCTCACCTACAGCAGTGTTTCCCAATCCAGTCTACAGACAGTCTACATCTTTTGCAAAACTGTGGACTGTCTGGCAGGGACCGACTTTGGGCTCTCAAGGACTGAACTGGGAAACTGCTGTGCAGGGCCCTTGCAGGGCCCTCGCTTCTTGGCGGCATGTGGACGGGCTCGGGTGTGCGGTGCAGCCCGGCCTGGCCCACGCGGCAGCTCTGGTCTGACCGCCGCCATACCGAGCATCTGGTCACCCACTCACCCAAAATGCCAAACCTAATTATAACCAGAGCTGTCTGTGTGGCTGACAATCATTAGCATAAAAATCAGACGAATTCTCAGACGGCCTTCTGTATTCTTCTTTGACAAACTGTAACAGTAAAAGATACAGTGAAAAAAAAAACAACTGATATGCGGTGGAATATGAACCGCCAACAGTTAGTGGTCTCTGCCCTATGAAGTAAGCTGACCCCCCCCCACGTTGGGAATTACCTCAGACACTGTGGGAGATCAGCAGGCCATGGAGGGTGTGGGTGAGAGTAACAGTAGTTGTAGGAGATTATTTTCACAGCGAGCGCATAGGAACATTGATGGATGGAGGCTGACTATTGTACAGGAAAATAAGACTGAACAAACTAAACAAAAAAAACAACAAACTGAAACAGATAAAGAGATTAAGATTAATGTCATTGCAGACAAAAACGAGGTGGACTTGAGGAGCAACTGCACCATTGCATTGATCAATTTGGGTGGAACAGGGGCAGATGTAGACATATAAAAATTCTATGGATGCACCCAAGAAGTGAAGGTTTGTATATTTAGCAGCACGGCGCTGGCAGATCTTTGTAATGCTGACAAGAAGAACGGTAAAGACTGCAGCTGCCGGAGCATCAGTCGAAGCCCCCTGGCCTCAGCACCCTTCCTCACTAACCCTGACTTCCTCCTCCTTCCCTCCGTGTGTCCCTCACCCGCGCCATCACATTCAGCATCCATCCCTTTCAGACATCTGCTAACTCACCCTTATAGATTCCAGTCAGAGTTTGAAATTTCAGGTCCTGAAAGTAAAAATCCAAACCGTGATTTAGCTTCAACCGACCGGTTGAGTTCTCTGTGACTGTGGCTCTTCATACTGAAAAGCTGGGCCCCACGGTCAAATTTGGACACATGGGTTCACCTGCTTGCCTTTGGACTGTGGGAGGAAACCTGGCAGCCTGGTTGAAAGTCACCCAGGTTCCTTGCATTCTCAGCTAGGAGTCCCCCCCCCCCGTCTTGAGTGTGTGTGTGTGAGGGTTAAACTGCAGTGACACCCACTAAGTCAATGCGCCTCCCCCCCGCACATTCAGTGATCAGCACTAAAACGAAAGCCGCATATAAGGCTCATCAGCTCCCCAGTCCAGGCCTTTGGACCCCTCCATGGTGACCCCCCCCCCAGAATGGAAGACCTTTAGGAGTTTCCATGTGATACCCTGTGATCCAGGCAGAATTTCCACGGATGCCGGGTTCTCTGGAACTCCGACGTGCTACATCGCCACCTACTGGTCGGCCACCGGCATCGACGTGAAGAGATCCTCAGCTCATGTAGGGCGGCTGCCTGATACGGGTGTTCATACATGCATGCCGACGTCCCCGCCATGTTCGATACTCAGACCCGACATCACTTCTGCTCCCGCTCCATCATGCGATGCGGCCTGCAGATTAGCTGATGCAGAAATAAAACAGTCCCTACCCCCACTTCCAGTTCTGGTAGCCTCATAAGTAGAACATTTATCTAGAGAGGGGGGGGGGGAGGACGAGGTGCTGTTTCTCAGAGCTATTCATCCAAGCGATACCCCCACCCCCCAATCCCTCTCCTTCATGAGTAAGCAGTCCCTGTTATCACAAATCTTAGGTTAGTGCTGTTATCGCTTGTGCTTTTCCAACAGGGAAAAGGAGGTTCTGCAAACACCATAAGAACAATGTGATTGGCTGTGGTCCTGTCCATCAAAGATATGGAGCCTTCATTGGTCAGCCTGTGCAACCTCTGAATATCTTACCTTCTAGACAAGGGTGTAGCTTTGACTTCAACACGGAGAAGGGACCACATCAGCCCTGCTCCCCCCACTCCCCTAAACCACACACGGTCCTCCCATAATACTGGTAATGATGTCCATACCTAGGTCTACAGCCTTGCTTCTGGACATGGAATCCACTAATCTTTAGATCTTCCTGTGAAACCAGATAAACGCCTGACAGCGACAGGCAGATGACACTCATCGAAGTCAGGTGGAGTCTGAGAGAACGTAATCATAAAAGTGAACAAAAGATTTAAAAAAAATTTTAAAAACAGGATAGAAAAGTAAACAGAGTAGCCTGTCCGACCGCTTTGAAGTCCGTTTTGCATAGCTCTAAGCTGTTATAAATAGACGGCCCTAACGATCAACGGGCTGTAATTGATTATGGCATACGCACAGTGCAAACAGCCCAGCATGTTGTGAGGCACCGCAGTTAGGAGACGTTCCATCGACGGAACATTTCAAGGTCGGCACACCAGCGGATGAAAGGCGCGTACGCACGCCGAGAGACAGCCGCGATACTCTGCTGCGGTTATTGTTCCAGCGGATGTGCTTTTCCGAGCCGGAATGCCGAATGAAAGGAACGCGGTTTAAGAAGCATGTCTCCTTTAGAATTGGTGGAAAGCTCCTTTGTGTCTCCGCTCTGAGACGCTCCAAGCTTTCGCTCAGGAAAGAATTTTGGCTGCCGTTGGGGTGAAGAGCTACCGGCTCGGGGTCTGCAGTGGGGGTTACCTGGCAGGCGGCGCCCCGGGAGCCAAACTAGGCAGGTGGGGGGGGGGGGCACTTATGGCAAAGCGGAACCCTACCAGAGGAAGAGGCTTTTCTCCCCTGGGGGGGCACTCTCAAGCCCGCTGTTACATGCTCTCAGTATCTAGTGGTGCGTTCAGAGCCATCACACACATAGGGACCGTCACTGAGCTGTCACACTGCTGCATCCCCGGCTGAGCACTGCTGGTTTTACCTATATACACCTCCTATCGCTTAACCCACCAATCAGAGAGGGGATTTCACTTTGCTGGGGTCCCCTTGACGCAGCAGGCGGATACATGGACACGCGTTCACCCGTGGGAGCGTTAGGCACGGCCTGCTGCTTCCTGTCGCCGGCGAGCTGCCCGCCACGGGGCTCGGGGCCGGGTTCGGAGAGCCGGTCGCCCCGCTTCGCATTCCTGCTGGCGGGCAGACAGTCGCAGCGTCCCTGGGAAAGGTGAACAGCTCACGGCGACGACTCCTGAGAGGCGTTCCGCGGGATCACGGGGACGGTAAACAAACACCCGGTAGACTTACGCACAGGGAGAGAGTTGCCTGAACACACGACCGGGAAGAAACAGGGACAAACTAAGTGGCGAACCAGTTTACGCTTCCAGTCGTCAGGGTAAACAGAGGAGAAATAAACAGAACAGGAATAACCGCTGCAGCCACTTAATGTGGCTCCTCTACTGGGCTGTCAGCTCCGGCAGGCATTGGAGCCGGTCAGGCAGGTGTAATCATCTCCATCCCATCCTGCCCGGAGACTCCATTTCATTAAGCAGCACCCAAGGCCAAAGCTGTATTAAATATGCTAATGCGACGGGCAGGTTTTAAAAAGCAAAGGACAGAGGGGCAGCCAGCCTCATTGTTCTCTGGTTCGTCAGGGAGGCAGCCCTCTCGTGAGGCCTTCGTTAGCGGCCTAAAGCGTGTCCTAGTTGGGAGCGCTGTGCACGGCGTTAACGCGCAACTTGTGGTGTGGCCGCAACCAAAAGGATGGAGAAGGTCGACGGTTACATTATCTCCACCGCCTCTAGGGGGCGCCCCATACCCCTTCGCCTCCTTCACCCTTCATCGTGGGAGATAGTGGGATCTGGCTGCCCTGAAATCTCACATGGGGGACTACACGGTCACGGCAGCCCTGTAATGAGTTGGGGAGGATTCCCCGGCCAACTTTACCCGTTTGCTGCACCCCAAAATAATAACAGTTCAAAGGAAAATGCAGAAGCTTGCACTGAGTTAGCATTTTTTTTGCTAAAGGGGCTGTCAGGAAATGAGAGAGCTGCTAAAATTAACAGGAAATTGGGGAGGAGAAATGAGAAAGAAATGCGATGGCAGACGGGCCGGTACCATCAGGGTGAAGCTAGGGTACTAGAGCACATCCCGGCTGGGAAACACACCCACTGCAAGGGCAGGCCTTTAACCGCTACGCCCCCTGCTGACAAATAAGCATATTATAGACTGTATCAGAAGACTAGTGGAAAAAGAGAGGTCAGATACTTGACTACAAGGTTATTAAACGATCCTATTATTAGCAAAATTATTTAGCAGAGGCCAGCATGTGGCGATCACTAGCACAAGACAGGCAGTGAGATGTAATAACGTATAAATAAATGCCTAAAAATACTGTAATAAATGGTATCCACGCTACACCAATTAGGAAAGCAGAGCTGTCATGGAAATCAAGGGATGTGAGGAGCTCCAGCAAGCGGAGACGCCAGGCAGCCTCACGCGTGTCTGGTGGAGGCCAGTGAGATGCTGCAGGGTGATTACATGTTTGCGCTGAGCTTAATAGACACGACGCACCTTGTGGCCGTTCTGGCACGCCGCCTCTCCTTTCTCGGGCATTTCAATCACGTAATTAGCGGCTTTTACGCGTGTCATCATCGCAGCTGTCAAAACAGCCCCGCCGAGCCGGCGACAGACAGGTACGGGGGGAGACGAGGGATGACAGAGAGCCCCCCCCTCCACCCGCACACACACACACACACACATTGCAACATAACAAGGAGGCGGGGTCTGTCACATCTGACGGGAGCTGTGTGATCCTATGATGAGACGGAAAGGGAGCGGGAACTGAGGAGGGGGGTGTGGGGGAACAGGGGGGTGGCTTGTCTTCAGCAAGTGACAGGCACAGACCGCTCATCTTTGGTCCCGAGACAGCATGGTTGGGGGGAGCCGGGGGGGGGGGCGGCTGGTGTCTCCCACAGCTTCATGTCAGAGCTCGGGCTGCTGAGGTAACCCTTGCCCATCGCTGTGACAACGCCGCCTCTCAGCCCTGGGGCCCCATCAACGCAGTCTTTACTTCACATCTTAATCAGACAACAAAGGGAGTACAGAGGGCGACTAGGCTGGGGGGGCTTGGGGGGGCGCAATTCAACCTGCAGCTTAGACCCGGGGCCGTGCGTCGGGGGACTCACGATCCCCCCAGCTCCGGCTGTCCTCGGGGCCCAGATTGGCGGCCCCCGGGGCATTCCCAGGGACAGATTTCATTATGAAGTCTCACGGTGTAATCAGATTATGACTGGCCTATTTAGATGGCCGCCTGAAAGGGCGTGATTACATCTGCCTGTGGTCTAATAGCATTTCCCTGTAGTCTGAGGGGCAAAGTGGGAGGGGGGCGTTGCTACCGGGGCCCTAAGCGCTGAACCAATCCGCTAAAAGCCTCCCCAGCGCTGCCAGGGCTTTTAAGCCAGCCCTCCTGCCCCACACACACACCCCCCCACCATGCTCCCTCTCGCTCCTTCCCTGCTCCTGTTCCACGCACTTTCTGCTAAATTAGCCTTAATTGAATTATGCAGATGCACATGGCTCTCCGGTGTGCCTGAGCAGGATGCACATAATGGACACGGGGTAAAAACAGAGTGGGGGGGGTGAGTTTTAGGGGACGCTACCACACTCATCACTCTCCAACGAAACACAGCAGAGGGGGGGAGGAACGGATATAGCAGCTGGCACTAAGTGCTTCTGTTCTGCATATAAAAGGTAGGTTTTTTTACTGGCGGGGGCTCATAGATTTTAGCTCTCCGTTCAGACAGGCAGGCTATAGACTACTTAGAAACACCCAGACTACTGCGAAGCCAAATCTCTCAACTATACGCTTTCCTATGGAACAAATCCTGCAGGTTGAGGTGGGGGAGCAGAGAAGAGGATGCTGTTGTCCCATAATGCAATGCTCTCATATATAAATGTAGAAACACAGAGATACTTGTCAATCTGACCTTTAACCTCTGAATGAACATGATATGTTAACCGCCTACATACGTCAATATATCACCAAGCAGATAACAGATGGTTATTTTAATCATTTAGAGATTAAAAGGTCAGATTTCTGTGTAGTATTACAAACCTTAATTAAATGTCCTGTCTTATTCTTATGAAATATTAGGGATGTGAACAAACTGAAAGGTTGAGCCCTGAGCCAAGTTACAGATACGGATCTTCCTGTCAAAAGTACGGCAGGGATGGTTTCCTGGACAGGATGGACTGTTGACATCTTGTTGGCCATGCCAGAGTAGGACGTTAATCTCCACTTCCTGCTCAGAAGACTCGTTAACATAGTTCTGTGTGTAGCTCAGAAACCAACAAAAGAGATCTGCTTAGTATCTGCAGCAGACCCATTCTACCTCACAGTCAAACGAGAAACCCTGGAATGTGCAGGGTCTCCATAGCATTGTGGCTGGACAGGCCTTGCAGGGACTCCCCATTGAGGGCAACCAGCAGGTCACACACACTGAGATGGCCAACCTATTGGGAGCAGAGGTGGAAATTTCAGGTCCAGAAAGTACAAATCCAGACCAGGATTTCATTTCAACCAACCAGTGGAGTACTCCGTAACTGTGACTCTTTACGCTCAACTGGTTGGTTGAAACCTCTGATTGGGAGGGAGCGGGCTACAGGACTGGGTCTCACACCTGGCTGGAGGCTTCCACCATCCAACATCATTAACAATGGGTAGAAGGTTCTACAGAAGAGGGGCGACTCTGCTTATCACCATGCAAAGAGAGAGTTCACAGTTACGAGAGAGTCCATCACCGGGCATAGAGAGAACTAATAATAATAACAGATATTTCTTTATTAATCCCCATGGGGAAATTGTCGTTACGCCTCCCTCAACTTGCTCTTTGTAGAGTAAACTGCCCGCGAAGGCTGCCGCAGTGCCCAGGGAGCTGGGGGTTAAGGGCCTTGCTCAAGGACCGGCAAATGTGCTGAGGCTGGGTTTGAACCAGCGGCCTTCTGATCACAAGCGCACAGGCTTAGCCCACCGAGTCACATGTCACACACACTCACGAGAGAGTTCACCACTGAGCACGGGAAGAGCTGATACTCACAGAGGAGTCCATCGCTGGGTATGGAGCGAGCTGGCACTTATGGGGGAGTCTGTCACCAGGCATTGAGAGCTCGCATTCGCGGCGGAGTCCATTACCAGCCATACAAAGAGCTCAAACTTGCAGGGGAGTCCGTCACCGGGCAGAGAGAGAGCTGACACCAGTCACCCAAAAATTACGTCCATTTCTCCTACAAGATGACTGACCCTGATCCTGGGCATTGAGGTGGGAGTGTGGCCGAGCTGGCCACAGCACAGACAGGTGACCGCACCACCTTGACACCGCAGGAGAACTGGAGCTGAGGGTGCCAGTCGCTCATACTGTACACCTCACTTTCCGGAGCCATCCGCGCTGCCTCCGTCATCACCTCTCCATCATCTCCGCTCCATCTGGACTCCCTCTCCGCTCCAGGCCGCTGAACTCCGCGTCTCACTGCCCCAGCCGCATCAAGAATCCCCCACGCTGAAAGGCCCTCCAGTTCATTACCATGAATTTTAATTAAGGGTCCATAAAGAAGCCCCCGTTCCTCGTTTGCCTTATCTAGAGGTCCATGAAGGGCTGCTGCTCCATTAAGGGCAGAAGTGGGAGACAGTGGAGCAGCCCGTTGGACGCACGGAAGGACAATCCCGTTTGCTGGGGCATGCAGCATGTCCCTAACTACATCCTCAACAGAAGCACTTCAAGTTAATGCGGCTCTGCAGTTTAGTTGCGCGTCTGATGCTTAAAAACATTTAATAATCATTCAGGATATTTTCAACATGCTGCAGGTACTCCCGCGGTAGACCCAGAGGTAGATCTGGGACCAGAGGAACGTTCTCAGCATTCGTTCTCAGAGTGGGTCTGGGCATTTTCACCTCCCCTGACTGACAGACTGCACACGCACTGTAGTCCAAGCGAGTAATTAAGAGCTGCAGTCAAGGAAGCACAACGACAACGCTTCAAGGCATTCTGGATAAGACAATGCATGTAGTGTATTTAGTCTGGTGACTGGGGTCCATGGAAATAGGGTGGCAGGGCTCTCGTTGGGTCAGCACGATGTACCGACAAAGGAGGGAGGTCAACGCTATAGTGGGGGAGGGGGTTATATCTCACTGGCCTTCATCGACGTCCGGTTGGACTTTGAACCCAGGCTGACACTAACGTCATTTTATTTAGTGGTGTACCTTTTGACATTACGACCTAAAAGCTGTGGACAGCAGACGGGGGGGCGGGGGGTGCTGTATTTGGGTGGAAGGACCTTCCATCGCAACTCTATGGAACGACTGGAACACATGAGCACCATTGGGGACTGAAAAACGGCTCAAGTGAGTAATTGCCTGAATTCTGAGCCGGACCCAAGCGGACAGCGTGTGAAATATGCAGGCCAAAGCGAGACCAAGGCCCAGAGGGTACCCACAGGGGGGGTCCATACGGCCGCGGTCACACCGGGCCGCTGGTGACTGACAGGAAGCCGGTGGCGGCAGGTCCGGGCGCGGGTGCGAATGAACTCCTGCGACGAATGTTATTAACAGCCCCACATGAGCGGGGGGGGGAGGCCCATCTGGCCTGCCTTGGGAATTTCGAACACCCTTCTGGGCTTTCGGAACCCGCAGAATATCTGTCAGGGAGACAATCGTTTCCTTTTCAACGCTGGTGACAAGCAGAAAAAAATCGCTTTGCGGAAGGGTAAAGGGGAGGTGAGGGAAGGGGTCTCCATCTTTCCAAGAAAGTGTAGGAGCTGTCAGAGACTCCATTGAAGAGAAGAAGGGCATCACCCAACACCTACATTCTCAGAAAGTTTACACTTAATTAGTGTGGATCCGTCCAGGTTTTAAATTAGCAGCAGTGAGTCATTTGTCTAGGGGGGCCAAGTATTAAGACATTCCTGAAGGGGGCAGCACTGAAACCCCAAATAATCCTCTGAGAAAGCCCCCCCCTCCATTCCCCCACCTTCCCAGGATGGACAGGCAGCCCACAGCGTAGCACAGAGATGCGAGATGTCTTTGAAAGAGGAGCTTCCAGCCCAGTCCGGTCTTCTGCCGCTTTTAAAGAAGATTCTTTAATTATCACCTGACATCTGAAATGCCAGGTAAGGAAGCGCTTACCAGCGACGCGATTACTTCAGTAAAGCCGAGAGCCGTTTGGACGTAGCGGGACACCATGCGGCTCTGTGCAATCTGGCCCCCCAGATGCCCAGGCCCCCCACTGCTCTTAAGATGAGCTCATAGGTCTGACGCACTCGCCAGATGCCTTACCTCCACCGCAGATGTCCCGGGGTGGGGCCACGGAATCGGCTAACAGTTCCAGGTCAGGTGTGGGGGTGGAGTCTTAACGGGACTGTGGATCCGGGTGATGATGGTGCGCAGTGTAACCGTGCAGCATCCTCTGGCGCGTCGATGGAGTCATCGCACGAGGGCAACGTGTTTTTGACAGGATCGCTCTGCTGCAGCCCAGGCCCGAGGACTGTTGCATGCTCTCCGAATTTCAAGTTTCATCGCAGAAGGTGCATAGGGGACAATAGGGTGAACAACAGCGTAAATAAAAGACAATATAGGAATCTGAGTTCAATTTTATCTGTATTGGGGATTTTCACACTTCATTGTCTCAAAGCGCTTTACATTATCCTGGCCCAAAGCCCACAGTGAGCAAGTCAGAGGTGACTGTGGCAAAGGAACAAAAAGGAATAGGGGTCTCCAACTCCTGGAGAGCTACTGTCCAGTAGGTTTTCTGTCCCACTTGGCTTCTGATGAGCCACACCTGCTCCTGGTATTTACCTGAGAACAGATGTGGCTCATCAGAAGCTGGGTATGATAGAAAACGCACTGGACAGTAGCTCTCCGGGACCGGAGTTGGAGACCCCTGCCCTAGAAGGAAGAAACCTTGGGAGGAACCAGACTCAAAGGGGAGCCTGTCCCCCAGGACCCGGCAAAAGAAGTCCGAAACGCCATGATGCCCCAAGGCACATAAAACAGGTGACACTAACTGGGGAGGCTTCCGTTTTAGAACCAAAGCGCGGGGACACTACGAAATTCGGGTGACACATGTGGTAGATGCCAGACCGTGTGCGGATGAGGAGGGGGACACGACCCCGCGGGATGCGGCACCAAGCCAGGCTGGACAGGTGACACTGATGTGAGATAAAAGACAGGCAGCACCCCCCCCCCCCTCTAGCCAGCGGACGATCGCACTTCCCACCGTGGATAAGCGAATGCGCTGACGCCAATCTGTGCGCGCGCGACCTGGACTGGGATGGCGGGGCGGAACGGGACAGGCTGTCGTAAAAACAAACACATCAAGACGTCCCTGGAGCCCACATGACGGCGCCCATCAGCGGCCCCCGGCCAGGCCCATCTGCGGGCCCGTGGAGCGGGGAATGATGGGATAGATGGCCGCTTAGTGGCTGGGTGGCAAGGGGGGTGAGCGGGACGAGGCCCCCGAGTGAGGCGGAGGGGGGCACTAAGCAGAGGCTCCCCATGTGCTGTGTCTTACTCACAGTGGGCTGACAGCCAGATGGGGGTCTCTAGCCCCCCCCCACAACACCTGGGAAGATAGGAGAACGCCCAGGCTCGTTCCAATGGGATCTTTGGGAGGGGAGACGAGCTTAATGATGGATGTGATCCTATAGCAGTGCTTGAAAGGAAATGTGCATGTTTATTGGTTGGATTGTGGACTGTTCTGCACATTTCTGGGATAAACA
>JAABNY020000104.1:254358-264558 GCA_015164015.2 Brevimyrus niger | reverse complement strand
GCCGGCCCCGGGGGGGGGAAGGTCATTGGGGGGGGGGTGGGGGGGGGGGGGGGGGGGCAAAACAGGTTTGCTCAGGCCAAAACAGGTTTGCTCAGGCCAGAAGACCCTTTCGGATGAATCGTGTTGGGCTGCACCTTCACTGGAGACAGGACCTCGGCCCTGGTGCACACGCCCAGGTGCCTGGGCTGGACGAGCTAGCCAATCGGGTTTCTCGTACCGCTATTTGTTGGCGGAAGGCAACTTCTCCAGCCTGATGGCAGGGCAGCCCAAGGCCTGTAAAAACACACAGATATTGTGTGACACAGATAATGAAGCATGTTACATGGGGGCTTAACGGGCTAAATCCCAGCAGCATCTGGGGGTGAGTCTCTGAAATGTATAAATACATTAATGTATAAATGTATAAATGTTTATGGCAGAAATTAACAGAAACATTTCAATTCAGACAAAAGAGTTCCCCCGGGTATCAAAAGCCCACCCTAGCAGCTCCAAGCTAAGGAACGATGGAACACGGGATCAGTCACGCTACACGGGCCCATCAAGCGCACAGAAACACGGCTCTGAGGAAAAGATTTCAAAGCAATTAACTCTTCGATTTTCAACGGGGGCTGACGCCCCGGTTGGCTGGGAAACGTAAATTTTGACTCCGGCGAGCGCTCCTTTTTCCCACGGGCTGACTGCCGTAGAAATGGAAACGTTCCACTGAGCGAAACTCACCCCCCCCCCCACCTTCACATCCACAGGAAATGCACAAAACATTCAAAACAAGCGATATTTTCACGGCGTCCGACTCGCTCGTCGATCAATGCGCATTTCTCATGCCCAATGAAGTAACGACATTCCCCATCAACGCAAACATGCAAAATTGCTGCAGGCTGCTGAATTGCACCAGCATGCAGGATTAGCCACACAGTTACTAAAGAACCCAGAACCCTCACACACGCCGTTACGGCACAAGCGGCACCACTGAGTGGCAGCACACCGGTTCCATAACAGCCCTTCCCTCCAGTTTGATAAAACCTCAAGCTTTTGGTCAAAGTCCTCTGGACACTTAGAAGTTCAGGGTGATGCATTGGAGCAGTGGTGGGCAATCTTAAGCAGAAAAGGCCATTGTGTGTGCAGGGCAAGGGTGTAACTTTGGCAGAGGCGGACATTTCAGGTCCAGAAAGTAAAAATCCAAACCAGGATTTTGTTTCAACCGACCTGTTGACTATAAAGAGTCAGAATCACACTATAGTCAATCGTTTGGTTGAAACAAAATTCTGGTTTGGATTTTTACTTTCTGGACCTGAAATGTCCACCTCTGAACTTTGGCTGGAACATTGGGGAGGTTGAGGTCTCCACCCATTACGGGGGAAGCATGATTATTGGGGGGGGGGTATATTAGCTGGCTCTGATTTATTGGGGGGCTAAACCTTAATTTACGCCCATGGTGCAGAGTATTGCTGCAAGTTCCTAATAAATTAATCCGTATCAGAGGATTGATTGGCAGGGTTTGAACAGCTGACCCAAGGGTTATCCCAAAAACCTGCATGCACCCTGGCCTTTGCGGATAAGATTGCCCACCCCTGCTCCAATGCATCACAGACTGTGACTGTGTCTAAATTCAGGGGCTCCATCCTTCTAAGGCTGCGCCGGAAGCCCAAATGCGTCACAGCGGTGCAAAACGGCTATTCCACCTCGAGGCCTCCTGGCAGTCTAGGACTGCGTCCTTCGTTTCCCACTCCGGGAAGGATGCACCCGATGGATCTTCCGAAGGCCAGCATATCCCATGATTCATAGTGCAGCGGTAGAGTGAGTGTGTCTCAACGAGGCGATAGTAGTGGTGCTTTGTGACTCAAGGGTACCGGCGAGAACAGCTGGTGACACAAATAGGAAATTTCCCGTAGCCCGGACCGTCCCATTTCACAGCACATTCTGTTTGACCTTCGAAGAACGCTACACCTCCATCGACCGAGTCCTTCAGAGGCTGCAGCCCCCAAATTCGGACACAGCCGTCACTTTCCCTCGTCGAAGAGCAGCCTGAACCACACACTGCCGCGGCAGGAAAGAACGCATCATAGTTCCGCTCCTAGGCCTGTCAAGCAGTTTTGGAGAACCAGCCAACTCTATTAAAAAGGTGACGTACGTGCATACGAGAGAGAGAGAGAGGGAGAGAGGGAGAGAGAGAGAGAGAGAGAGGGAGAGAGGGAGAGAGGGAGAGAGAGAGAGAGGGAGAGAGAGAGAGAGATTCACAGTACTCGCAGTTCTTTCCCATGAGTGCAGCGCCGTTGATGCTTGCAATGCAGCCGTCGTCCTGAAACAGGGCTTGCCTCCCGCAGCGGCCGTCCGTCTCCACGCCACGGGTGTGTTAGTGCCGCATCCCCAGGGTGTGCGACGCACCCGCGTTCACGTTAAAAAACGCACTTTAATCACACGCTACGCGGGCGGCCAGCCAGGCCAGCGGAGGCAGCGGCAGGTGAGCCCTGACGGGAGTCGGACTGGGGCGCGTCCACGTCTCCTCCTTAGGGTGCTGCCAGTTGGCCGGAAGCCCAGGGCCGCTCCTGGCCGGACCACTGAGGAGAAGGAGAATGGCTCCTTTTCTAAGAGAACAAGAAAGCGACGAAGGCTGTCGGCCAAGAAATGCCCGACAAAACTCTTATAACCCAGAGAGCTTTGGGACCCTAAGGGCTAAGCTTCTGGATCCTGCTCTCGGGAGCTGGGTGAGGATCCAATGAGATACTCCCCCCTCCCCCCCCCACCATCAGGGAACCTCAGATTGTCAGAAGGAAACTTTAATCTGATGCCACACTTGAGGCACAGGGTGGGGGGGGGGGCTGACTGAGCATGCAGAACTCCTCTGGCGAAAGCAGACCTTTCCCTCGGCTCTGTTTTATTCTCCAGCAATAATCAGGACCAGTAACGCCCTTCGCAGGCCAAGGAAGGTATTTTTAACAGCAACCGCTGGGGCACAGTTATTTCCTTCAGCCTACAGAGAACAGCACCCCCTACTGGTCAACTGCCAAAGGTAACACAGAGGTCCCTCGCTCTTTATGGACCGAGCCCAGCCCTGGCTGGGTTCAGGACGCACTGTTATAGCTCCAGCCTCGACCGCATGCAGAGGCTGCATGACGCTCTGATCAAAGAGCCTGCCCGCGGAGATGTTTTACACAGAACAGTGCTTCGCTGACAAGCATGCTGAAGCTGACCATCACTGACGTAACCACCGAGATAAGTCTGCTGAACCCCGCCATCTTCTCCCTCCCCGGGTGAAACCGCAGCCTTGTCCGCCAAATAATATCATTAGCGGACAGAGGCCCCCACCGACGCCAGATGGAGGGTCTCGAGTCCCACCCCGGGACTCCCGCCGGGGGAGGATGGCTTCTGGGGGCCGGACACGCGCCCCGGCGGGGACCTCACCGCCCCAGGAGGCCTGAGCAGCTGACGCACGGCTACAGATGGCCGGGCACCATGGCGCTGGAAAGGAGGGGGTCGCAGTGCGGACGCGACGGGGCTCTCCATCTGCACGGATGATGACATCGCCACGCCCCCTTACCAAGCACGAGGGACCATGAGTGCTTGAGGGAGGTACTGGGGGGACTCCCTCGCCAAGTCACTTTATAAAGCACCCCCCCCAGACCTGCTCAGCATCATTAAGGTTTAAAAGAGTATAGGGCATCCATGGTGTACCCCACTCCCCCCCCCCCCCAAAGAACACTAGGTTAAAAATGTGTATTACAGGGCAGGAGGCCTTCACATTAACCACCCCCCCCCAGTGCTACCACACCCCATTAGGGAAACATTAAGGGGTGAACACTTCGAAACCTCTGCATTATTTTACTCAGAGAGCCAGCCAGACAAATAAAACAGGACAGTCTACAAAGCACAGGGAAGGGTGTGTGTCTGTGTCTGTGTCTGTGTGTGTGGATCAAATGTTCCCCCAAAAAATTTTTGACAGAAGGGGAAACTCAATTTTCTAAAAATCTGTAACTGCAATCAAAATACTAAAAATGGCAAAAGCCCATAGAAATGAATTGACAGTCCCCACAAAGACACTAATACAAAACCTTTCAAAAAAGTAGAGACACATATAGAAACATTCCTAAAATCCTTATTTTCATGCATGTTGTGTTGCTGTTGATACCGATTTCCGTTACAGTCAATACTATTTCATTACCATTAAAATTACATTCAGTAAAGGTTGTTTTTGTCATGTTTTTTCAGAGGTAAAAAAGTGACCCCATCACAACACAACAAGAACAATGGCAGGAGAGCAAAGCAAGAGGCACGGGCAGCATCGTGGAGCGTAGGAGAGTGTGGTGGAGTAGGGAAGAGGTATGGAGCATAGGGGAGTGTTGTGGAGCGTAGGGAAGTGTCAGTGAGTGTAGGAGAGTGTGGTGGAGCATAGGGGAGTGTTGTGGAGCGTAGGGAAGTGTCAGTGAGTGTAGGAGAGTGTGGTGGAGCATAGGGGAGTGTTGTGGAGAATAAGGGAGTGTTGTGGAGTGTAGGGAAGTGTCAGGGAGTGTGGTAGAGCATAGGGGAGTGTTGTGGAGAATAGCAGAGTGTTGTGGAGTATAGGGAAGTGTTGTGGAGCATAGGGGAGTGTGGTGGAGTGTAGGGAAGTGTCAGGGATCCTAGAAGTAAAGCATCATCTGCATCCCTAGTGGACCACAGCTGGCAGAGATTTGCACTTTCCGGGTGAGGCCAGGACACACACACACAGGGTGGTAGTCATAGAGGGGCCGCAGTGTCAGGCGAAGGAGCCTTTTTTGCCCACTCAGTGCTGCCCTCCGTGATGCCCGCATCTCTCAGTGATGAGGCACCTGATCACACTCCCTTGTGGGCATTTTCCTTCCAGGAGTTTCCTGAATTAAATAACAGAGATTCTTGGCTTCTCACTAATGATGTACGATTAAGAGTTATATACCTTAGCGTACCCCCCCCCCCCCCTCCCTGCCTCATCTTAGCTCACTAGGGCTGTAGGACTGTCTCAAGTGTTTCCCCTGATTAAAAGTGACTCAGCAAAAAAGCAGCACTTCTACTGACCCCTATAGGGATGGCAGGGGGGCTGAATCAGGCGGCCACTTTAATACAGTCTTCCAACAAACTTGCTGGGTTTATAGAGCTAATGGGGTCACCCTAATGAGCACACGTGTGCTGGACTGTCATTAATCCAAAGCTGACCTTCCCCTTTCACAACCCCCCCCCACCATTAAACACATCCTAACGGCTCCAGGAGCATGTCTGCATGCAAGAAGCCTGGGGTTACGAGCCATGGCAGGGAGGAGGGACAAGTAAAAAGGCATGAGAGGAGAGGAGAGAAGAGAAGGGTTGACACGGTGTGGGGAGAAGATGGAGAGAAACAGGAGCTTGTAAGTAATGGACAAAGAGGAGTGGAAGAACAGAAGGCAAGGAGAGCAAAGAGGATGGACAGAGAGGAGTGGGAGAGCAGGGGGGAGGACTCAGGGAAACGGGGAGAGCTGAAGGGAAGAACAAACAGGAGCAGGAGAGTAGAAGGAAAGGATAGAGAAGAGCAGAAGAGCACAAGGGAATGACAGAATAACATAAAGGAGTGATAGAGCGAAGATGAAGGAGAGAGAGGATTGGGAGAGTGGAAGGGAAGGAGAAAGGAGCAGGAGAGTGGAGGGGAAGAACAGAGAGGAGCAGGAGAGTGGAGGGGAAGAACAGAGAGGAGCAAGAGAGCAAAGGGGAAGGATAAATGAGCGGGAGAGGAGAGATGAAGGAGAAAGAGGATTGGGAGAATGGAAGGGAAGGAGAGAGGAGCAGGAGAGTGGAATGGAAAAACAGAGAGGAGCAGGAGAACGGAGGGGAAGGACAGAGAAGAGAGAGAGAGCGGGCATGGGTGGGGGGGATCTCACTCAGGTGGGGTACACGTCCTCCCTCTGCTTGATCAGCTTCGTTTGAAGTTGCAATTAATGGAGGCCAGACGAAAGAGCAGGTTATCAAAGCGGCATCACATGCAGAGGGAGACTGAGGATGAAGGGAATTCATTAGCAGGGCTTAATGGCTACTGCCTGGATTCATCTGCTTGGGGGGGGGGGGGTCAGCTACACCTCTTTGCTCACCGTTCAGATCCCCCTGCCATTCATCTCCATTATGGACAAACAGAGATCAGTGACGGATGAGGAGATGAGAGGACAGGATGGGGGACATTAATGCGGAGGGCATCCAGGACAGGGGACATTAAAGCGGAGCGTGCCCAGGAGTGGGGACATTAAAGCGGAGCGTGCCCAGGACGGGGGACATTAATGCGGAGGGCATCCAGGACAGGGGACATTAATGCGGAGGGCATCTAGGACAGGGGACATTATTGCGGAGGGCATCCAGGACAGGGGACATTAAAGCAGAGCGCGCCCAGGACAGGGGACATTAAGGCGAAGCGCGCCCAGGATGGGGAACATTAAAGTGGAGCGCGCCCAGGACAGGGGACATTAAGGCGAAGCGCGCCCAGGATGGGGAACATTAAAGTGGAGCGCGCCCAGGAGTGGGGACATTAAGGCGAAGTGCGCCCAGGACGGGGGAACGCTAAAGCGGAGCGCGCCCAGGACAGGGGAACAATAAAGCGGAGCGCGCCCAGGACGGGGGACATTAAAGTGAAGCGTGACCAGGAGGAGGGACATTAAAGCGGAGTGTGGGGGGGTCAGGGGCCCAGGACACCAAAGTGCTGAGGCCAGCAGCTCTAAGAGAGAAACCCACAAACAGCAGTGAGGGATTTCAGCAAAGGTTATTAGTGCATTTTAATTCAAAACTGTGGTTGTTTGAAAGAGCAAACAGGGCACCGCAGAAACAATACACCACTGAGGGGGCGGATGAGGGGGCTGCACTATAGCTTTACTCTAGCAGGGTTGAGGGTTTGAATCCTGCCCCTGGCTTCATGTGTGTGGTGGGACTTCCCTCCCAACACCCCACTAGTCACATGACCTGCCTGGTGCACTGTGCTTGCTGGGATTGGCTCTAGGTTAGTCATGACCCGGTACCAGATAAATTGGTATGGGAGGCAGAGTTCATCTAAATTGCCTTGCAGACTTGCAGGTCTTATCCTGCATAACTTCAAGAGACCTTCTTCTCATTACAAAAAGACATGAAGAGATGCTTTCTGAGCTGGGGGAAGGGGGGGGGTGAAGCTGGCAATAATTTATGGCACCCCCCCATCCAAGCCCTGCTTCCTATCGTTCTGTTTGTTCCGTCTGTTAGACTCAAAACAGCCATTAATAAGCACCTGCAAGACCCCCTCTCAGGCTAAAAACACCGGTCCCAGCACGGTGGCAGGTCATAGCCCAGGCAGGGAAGTTGAACATGTGGCTTAAATTCATCTGGAAACCCACGTATGATTTTTATTCGCATAGTGCTGAACACCTTGGTTACAGAGGGTTGCCATGGAGGAAGAGAAATGTTTCCTGAGTAAGAGACAAGGGTCAGCCTGCAGGATTCGGGACCGGGCAGGGATTATGGTGCCCGAGGTTCACTCACGGCCGTCCCGGCATCCTGTGCTCTGACCCCTGAACTCTCTCACGCTACTGTGCCTATTAAAAAAAATGCAGCACAGGACACAAGCGGCACAGGGGGCGAAAGGTCAGCTACAGCTCCAAGCAGGACCTGCTTCTAGCACCAAGGTTATCGGTTGAAGTCCCAGACTGGGATGCGCTGTTTACCCCGGAGCAGGGTATTTACCCTTACTCACTCCATTAAAGTCTCTGCATAAATAAAATGAAAATTAGAGAGTAACAAACTAATACTAATAATGTCCACACACACAGCAAGCGGGTGATGCAATACCAATTGTGGGCAGTGGTGGCTTGATGGTCAGGGAAGCACACTTGTAATTGAAAGATTGCAGGTTCGAATCCCTGACCAGCAAGGCACCGCTGAGGTAACGCTGAGCAAGGTACCGTCCCCAAGCACTGCACCCCGGGCGCTGAATTAGCTGCCCCCTGCTATGTCACGGAAGTGACATATGGGTTAAATGCAGAGGACACATTTCATTGTTGCGCACTGTGTGCTGGGCTGTGTTGTGTTAACAATGACCACTGACCACTAAATGGGCGTAGACTACCACTGTCAATACAGTAATGCCAGATCCAAGACACAGGTAAATACTGCCAGGAGCTGCGGAACATTCCGGAAGGGGCTGCTGTTTTCTGGTCTCTGGGTCCCTCTTGCCCTGCCAAATGGTGCCTTGGGACTCGTGTAGCCGGAGACCCCGAGACGCCACCTGCTGGGCAGTCCCCCTCCTCCCATGCTGACCCCCCTTCCACCAGAACCTTTGCGTAAGACGACACCGATGCGGGGGATGGGGGCTCTGATGTGCATGGGGATCACCATATCGTGACTGGGAGCCTGAGACACACACACACACACACACACACACACACACAAATACTCTGGTCCCATTAATCCTGGGGAACAAAGAGGGGCCTCGTCCTGCATCCCTGGGGGGCACATCAAAGCCCAAGCGCTGACTTACACACTCGTTTGTGTTTCTAGAACAGTCTCGTTCCGCTGTAGAGCTTCACTAATGACTCGGTTAACCTTGATCTCTCAAAATATTAAATAAAATAAATTGTGAAATAAAACAAAAAAAAATATAAAAAAATCAGATCACTTTGAACCTTGGAATGAGGTGGAGAGAGCAAACACTCCTGGAGACATGTGTGCATGTGCGTGTGACACACACACACACACACACACACACACACACACACACACCCACCCCTTACCAGGCAGAGTCGGGATCATGGTGGCAGTAATTTGTCCCCTATGGCTGCCGTTGGCCCCTCCCTTGTCGGCCCCCTTCTTATCCGTCAGGCCCTATCAGCACAGAAAACCTCTTCTTGTTTCCTCTTCCCTCAAAATTTCCAGCCAGCAGGGTGGCAAACCGTCAAGAGCCCAGCTGAAAGAGACACTCCGTCCACTGGGGCGCGCGAGAGCTTTTCACCGTCAAACGCACAGCACCACAGATATGTACAAAAAAGTTTTTCCAAATCTTAATAAAAATTCTCTTATTTGACAAGAACACATAATAAGAACCAGCAACCCCAGGCAATCGGATTACAGTAAGTGTATTAAACAGCAAATGTTCTAAAAAAGAAATGTATTACTCGGGGGGGGGGGGACAGATAATGAATATCACAAACTCCAAAACTCTTGAGGGCACAGAATGTTTTCGATGCAGCAGACTCACGTGAAGAGGGCAAAAAAACATATTGCAGAGAAAGGTTGAGCCGTATTGATAAATGATATGAAAGCTCTTTTGAAACGAATGTTACCGTCTTTATTAACAGACACTCAAATTGCACGACACTCAGTGACTCGCGTTAAACGGGGGCCAGCTCTCACACATCTGCCGTGACACTCATGCTTTTTGACTGTCATGCTCACGCAAGAAATATTAGAGCAAATCTGTAAGACAGTACGTCTAAACACTAGTTACAAAATATCGTATTTAGCACCATATAAGAGGACACCCCTTTCTTAAACGTAATTTGAGGGAAAAAGTCCGCCCTATAGTCAGGTCAACATTGTTTTTACTTTGTGGGGTTTGAATAAACATGGAGCATTTAAGCGGTGCACATTATAATAAAACAGCCACTTTTCTAACTTTCTGTAGTTAGAGAAAACACACAAAGCAGCAGTACATAAACACAGGTCACACAAATATTTTTTTTACATTTACAAGACATCCTTCTTGTCGTTATCTTATTACTTTTGATGCTGACTGCAAAAGACGCCCCCCAAAGGCCACACCTGGGAATGAACACACAATGGAACCCCCCTCTACAATCACAGTGGCCCTCGCAGGTCCGACACAAGGCGAGCCGTACGTCGATGCAAACGTGCACATGCCTCACTGTAAAGAGTTGCTCAGTGGCAGCATCGATCACTGCCACCCCGCAACTTCCCTCTGACATGGCCGTCCTTAAAGGGCCGACCTGCGCAAACATCCACGCGGCAGAGAGTGGCATGCCGTTGCGGGCACATCACCTGCCAGGGCCTGTCGGAGCGTGAAGGATGGAGAGGCCATCACTACGGGGGCCCCGGAGTAAGCAGATTGGGGGGGCTCTCACATGACAGGCCCAGCACTGGGGGGGGGGGGGGGGGGGCAAAAGGAAGGGATCTAATGGGCTCCCCCGGTGCCCCCTGCCCCCCACCCCCCATTAACCGGTCAGTGGGGCCTTTCCGCCGCCCGGGGCTACCCCTCCC
>JAABNY020000104.1:179740-209703 GCA_015164015.2 Brevimyrus niger | reverse complement strand
TGCCCCCCCCCCCCCCCCCCCCCCACAGCTGGACAACAACAGCGATGAGTTTCGGACACGTGGGAGACCATTCCGGGAATCGCCCCGCAACTCGAGAGGAGCTGTGGTCGGTGGAGTGGCGAGGAGTCACTCGGGAGCTGTTCTGTTTCACCCAACAAAATGTCTCCTGACACATCTAGAACCTTCTGTTTAATGGGAACAGACTCTGATTTCGACGAGGCCCGTTTTGGACTCCAGAGCAATTCTCGCAAATACCTTTTTAATAAACAATGAAGCTTTTAGTGTTCTCGAGTCCCACAGAGTCCCCCAAACATTCTGTGAATCCATCTTGAAGTTGGAGATAAAACAGACATGAATGCCGGCTCCCTTCACCCAGGCTCTGTTCAGGGCTGATTTGGTCCAGGTCCAGAAAGCACTGCTTTTAAACACTGGGCTGTGATGAGGTCCGTGCTCTGAAGTGTCTCCGGGTTAGTATGAGGTTACAGATATGCTTTATAATGTATACAGCTGGGGGTTTGACTTCATAACAGCCTGGTTAGCTCTCCTTACTAGTACTGTAAGGTTAATGACCTTCCAAAAAACTGTCTGTTAAGTCCCGTCCGGCCCTGGTACAGGCAGTTTGAGGAGGGGTCGTGTTCTGGAGAGCCTGCCCCACTGTCATAGAGTGACAGCGGAGAGAAAACGAAGCCGGTTTGTTTGTGTTGTAAAAAGAGACACGTAAGGAAGAGGGAACGGAGGGCACTACAGAGGCAAGAGTTATAAACAAGCTGAAATCTCGTGTCTTTTCAAGTGTACGATGTGTCGGGTGTTTTCAAGACGGACAGACACCCTCAGACACCCTATCTCCGACACCATCAGGATAATCCTTGTTCACCTCCAGGCTGCTCACTCCCCGCTGTCCCTGAGCCGACCGTGAGCCGGAGGTCGAGGGCCGTAACGCCTCCTTGGCTGCATGCAAGACCCTCGCCGTGAACAGCCGTGTCGGGGGGGGGGGGGGGGGGCAACAGCATGCCCAAGCGCGACATGCCCTCACGCCAGCGGGGGGGAGGGGGGCCCCCGNNNNGGGGGGAGCTCACGGCTCAGTGCTGCAGTGCCAGTACGCTGGGGGGGGGGGGGGGGGGGCCCCGTCCCCTTCCCCCCCCTGCCCCTAACTTGCTCTGCAACTCAGTCTTCCTTCGGGCCTCCTCTGCTGGCACACCGAGGCCCAGGGGGGTGTTGAGGGACATTAAAAGTCTGGAGAGCAGTTATACACCCTCTCTGCAGAATATAAATCACTCAAAAAAAAACCCTCCATGGTGGAAGTCTGGTCCTGGTCTTGTCCAGACATCAAAGCCACCAAAAAGAGAACCTTTGTAGTCAAAGCGACGTCTGATTTCTCTTTACTCTGTGATGGAACAAAGGTTCACCTCTCTGCATTAGTGACTAAGAAGATGAACACCTTATGAAGTTGTCTGAGAGAAGCACTGAGGCTCGCTGATCCATGCCGGACAGTGTGATTTACAGGCTAGATGACAGGGCGGAGAGGGGCTGGGGCTGCTGCCCGGCTCACCTTCCCCGCTCCATTACCCATCCGTCTCCTGGGTCTCCAGCAGCTCCTGGTGCCACAGAATGGCCCATTTCACTTGTGGACAGGGACCACACAGGCACAGATTTAGTGCTTTTTCTAACCCCCACCCCCCTCCTCCTCCATTAACACTGTGGTGTCATGAAACGCCCTCAAAAAACAGCTGTTAACTTGTTTTTTGAAGCAGAAAAAGCTGTGAAAAATAAATACGTGCTCGTTTTGTGGGGACTTGGCGATATTATCAGTACTTCGTGAGGTATTATCTCGATATAGACAAAGTTTCCTCAAAAGTTTACTGTGGAACCTGTCAGGAGACCCTGCCGACTGACACCCACTGGGTCCATGTGTTGTGCATTATGGGGCTGAAACGAGAGGATCATTCTGTGAACGGAGCCCATCGCCTTGACCCCGTGCAACTCTGGGTCAGAAACCCTGCCATAATATGACCTTTCAGATTTTTTTTTTGAATAGGATACCTAAAACGCGGTGCTGGCACGCACTCCACAAAAGAACCCCTTCGCTTCCCATTTCCAAGCACATCTTCAGTTCATAAGCAGAAAAACCAGTCAGAGGGGCGTCCAGAAACAGCAGCTATCTGTCTGCATCCTGCTGGCCTACAAAAAGGCGCCTCACTGCAAACGCTGCCCAGGCTACCATCCCAAGAAAATGTCAAGCCTGGGATGTTTTTAATTAAAGCGGGGCTTCTGACAACGCCCCCTTATCCCCACCGAGAGAAGATTTGCACCCCCCCCCCTCTTGCCAGACAGCTGGAAGGGGAAGGTTTCACCCACAGTACAAATGTCACCATGCAACACCCACTCTCATAATTAGTGTGGAGATTGTGCCAGTTTTTTTTCTTCCTCCTTTTAATCGGTCCCTGATCTCTGGGCTGCCTGGAAAGACCACGGCCACCCAAGGAGCAAGAGCCTTAAGCCGGCGAGTCAAACTGTTTTTACACCATTTTTTTATTTAGACCCAGCTAACAGGAGTTAAACTCAGGCCAATATATTGGGCTGATCGCAAACCAGATTCTTGTAAAGCTTTACTTCGTTCTGCCCAAAACATTCTCGGAAATAATCTAACCCTCTGACATCACTTCAGTATAATTTCTACATCAAAAATCCATGCAAAGTAAAATTTGAATGCTTTGGAAACTGCATTTTCTCAACTGAAGAGCAAATTTCAAAAGCTCATTCAGTCCATGGAAAATCTCTGTCAACCTAGTGAATCGTGTTTGGAAGTTTAAAGTTCTTCGTTGGATTCACTGAGAACACTTCCTGTACATATTACTGGTCAACTCTGGTTAGCGTTGTTTCGTTTGTACAACATTGTTCCTTGTGAAGTGACACGACATGTGTATAGAGGCAGGGGAGAATTGGCGCGACCATTGCGGGAAGAACCATTACCTGCAGTCTGAAAGCTTTACCGCTGGAACATAAAGACCAACCGGGGACCTTTTAGCCGTACAGCAAAAAGAGCCCACAAGCTATTCTGTCTGCCTGCCCCCCCCATCCACAAAAACGCCCGACCCATTTTATAAAGACTGGATGCTCGCATGATTCCTTGAGCAACCTCAACTGCATGCATAATTACTGATGTACCAACAGGCTTTAAGAGGCTCCTAATCCATGCTGATGTTACATCCCATGTGGCTGTCTCATGGCATCTGCATGCTGTCCCTCCCCAGCACTTTCCTTCTATACTGTGACATAACGATTGTGCCCCCCCCATGCCCCGCTGGTGTATGGCTGCTGTCAGAACATCACCACAATAAACACACAGACACTCGCTTATTACGGAAATGAAACAGGCCATTTCTATTTGACTACAATAAAAATATGAACAAGTGACGAAATGGCGATTTTTGGGGGAAATGCCCCACTAAGGATTTGGGGGGCAGGTTTCCAGGGCTGCTAGGTTTCAGCCACACACACACACATATTTAATTTAAAACTCACGCTACAGGCTGCCCAGTCGTGTGGAATAAGGTACTTTCTGCTTTGTTAGAGGGGGAATTAAATCAATATTTTCCAGCTCGGTGCCCTGCCTGGGTGTCTAGGAGGGAGTGAGGGTCAGTCCCAGCCAAAACAAAATGCCTCCATTTCAGCATCCAACACTCTGCCCGGGGGGGTGCAGTTCAGGTGACCCTCATCGATGTATTAAAGACTGTGATAGTGATGATACGACTGCAATGCGTTCACGGTTCACTAATCGCTGGCATGGCGTGTAAATACCAGGCCTGACTGACAGGGGGCGCTCTCTTCATGGAGCCTCCGCATGCGTGACATACCGGCTTAATTTCTATGGCAACACACGTGCTATTTTAGACCTGTCCTGTGGCATGCTGACTAATCCTAGCTAAATAAACTCACATGTCCCAGTGTAATCAAAGCCACATGTTCACCACCCTGAAGGACTCAGTGATGAGCCGTCTAATTCAGAGTTCTGTGTTTGTACGGTCAATAAGCAATGATTATGTGCTGCGTTCATGGTGCATCTATACCTGTAAAGGACACATTAAATTAGCGGAGGCTATCCTCTGCATTAGGGCAGCCTTGTGACCAAGGTTCATAATTCTACAGAAACAGGAATCTGGTGCTATCCGATCTTATTATTCTATCTCTTTTAAATTCCACATGTTGAAATTGATGTCTTGCCATTTCTTTACATACAACATACACCATTCAGCTCTATTCATACTGCTACACGTGCGATTCTCTGCCGCCCGGTGTGGCCTCCATCAACCATGTTTACAACTATGCAGGTAAAAGCTTCCTGTAATACATCTGCATATACACTAGATGCAACCGGATTGTTATTGTTATGTTCTTGCGTCTTATATCTAATGCCCACTGTCTGCGCTTTAGGCAGGTATTGTTATTGTGTGGTATATTTTTTGTGTATTGTTACTGTTGCACATGCACTGCGATCACTCTCTGTATACTTGTACACAGCTGTTGATTGCAAAAAAAAATTACGTTACCTTAACATTACCCTTGTCCCTAATCAGGGACAGAAACACTGCACTAATCACATAATGATGAATTGTTCAAGTACTAAATAATTGTTGATTAATCAAAATAACAAACTCTGACTGCATTGCTCAGGGCAGATAATCACAACAGCAGCTGATTCCGGAGAGGTCCGGGGAAGCTCCGTCTCGCACCTCAGGCCGCCGCTCCATTCTGGGTCGGACTTTGGACGGACGTGATACTGAGGGGGCGGCACCTGTGTGGCCACGTTTGCCCTCGCGATGTCCGTAACTCCCTGACCGACTCACAGCCACTTCCCCTCTCCGGACCGGGTCTCCCGCCCAAACTTCCCACGGCGGGCGGGAGGCCAGGACGCCAGCTCTCAGGCGTTCAGAGGCTGATGCGGGTTTCGATGGAAGCACCAAACAGCTAATGCTTTTCATTAATGGAAAAACATCTCCTACAGAACTAACCACAGCATTTTCATTCTGGGAACCCAACACGTTACATTTTTTTTTTTCTACAAAGAAGCCTGACTTACAGTATAATGAAACTGGGGCAAAATTAAATTCTTTGAGGGAGGAACTTTAACTGTGGACGCAGTTTCTGGAACATTCCGACGAAGCTGGACTGTTTGTCTTATACTCTGGTCAAAGGAAGAGTTAAGTTGGTGTGTCAACAGGAGTCCAAGTGCCCGCGGTTCCACATCCAAAGAGCAAATCCGCTAAAGCCGCGGCATTAACTCCCCGCCCGCCGCTCTCTGCATGAAACCCCCTCCCCCCCGCGGTGTAAGGTCTGGACCATTAGCGCTGTGTACGGCAATAACTTTCTGTTGTTGTTTATTGCATGTTAATCCTCACACACGTTAGACGCATAATGAAACAGCTGCGTTCAAGGTGCAGTGAGGGGTGTAACAGAGGCAAGCGAGGTAAATTCGGGGGGGGGGGGGGGCAGAGGATACAAGCTTACTCACCTCTGTGTCATGCAATGCACTAGACACGGGGAGCAGCCTTCAGGTCCCATTGGACAGCTGGCTGGGCTCATCAGGCCCACAGAGTCCGCCGGGTACTAAGGATCTGTGGATCAAGAATGAAATATCAATTCTTTTGATATGAATGTTTCTTTTTGAGAATCGATTCTAATGTTAAAATATAATTTTTTTTACTTGGTAATTAAAATATTTATATTATAAGTGGGAAGAGAGGAGCTCAGACAACAGAGACCAGAGAAGTGGAACGATCGATCATTCCAATTCACCGGCACCTCTCCCGGGAAATCCGATCCCCCCCATCCTCCCCCCCACCCCAGAAATGCTCGGCAATTTTTACCATCAGGGATGGACTGGCACTGTATACCGGTATTGGCGATACCAACTTGATGCTGCACCGAATCTGACAGCAAAGAAAGTCAGTGGTACAAGGTATTCCTGCCCCATTCCGGCAAAGCTACAATCCGAGGAGTCACATGACCCGTCATCCATCATGTACGTTTTATGCCGTGTGACCCGAAGACTTGGATCCTTGTTACTTAACTACATTTAAATGAGGATACTGTTGTCTGTTGGTCAGTTACTTAAGGTTATCCACATTTTCATTTCAGTTCAGAGTCAAACCTGAAATCTTCAGGAAAGGTATCGATTAGGCAATTAATCTAATATTTAACAGGTGGCTCTGCTTAGCATTGTTCTCCTTACGGATCCACAGCTGGAGGACGGAAATCTCAGATCCCCGCTGTATGTGTGTGTGTGTGTGTGTGTGGGGGGGGGGGGTTCCACGTTCTCCCACATCTCTATGGAGACGCTCTGGATGTTCCGGTTTCTTCTAACTACCGAGAGACATGCAGTTATGTGAAATGGGGGTCTCTGCTGTATATTGCGCGTGGCCTATATTGTGTAAGCGTGGAACCCATAGAACAACCACACAAACACAAGCAGAACACGCATGTTCCACCCACACAGAACCAGGGGCGAAAATCTAAACCCCGAACCCAGTGGGCATGCAGATACAGGACTAACCACATTCAAAAGTAACACCCCTGAAGATAGAGAGACAGACTACCAGCATTTATTCAGGTTTGTCTGGAGCTGACAAGTCGAAACATGCATTAATGATTCTAGTCACCTGTCAGCATCCAGCTTTAAGAAACAGCATAGTCAGTATTTCTGCTGCTTCCTGGAGGTGTTTAATGCGACCATGCAGTTGGTGCGATGCTCTGCAGCACGGGACAGACAGCGTACAGATCGATGCAGGAAGGCCGCTCCTTCTCTAATTATCATGCCGAAAGGTCTAACCGCTGTGTGAAAATCTGGAACGAGGGGAACCGCAGAACGATCAGACATCCCAGAATACGCAGCACGGCTATGCCCTTTTTTTCCCCCCGTTCCAGGTGAACCCTCAAATAATCACCGTGACTGAGCTGTTGGTTGGATTCTGGTGAAACAGTGGAGCCGGGATCGATAAAGCAAATTTCATTCAGAAAGGCGCATTTATTCGGGGGAGATTGTTGTGTAGCGCTTCACGGCGACTTTTCCACAGGGAACGAAAAAGAAACTGCGGAGGGTCTAAAATGCCAACGTCGGGAAACCTGGAAATTGAAACCCTGACCCTTTCAAAGGAGGCGATCAGACAGCACTCCCGCGAAATACGGTCTATAAGAGAATAAATGAAATACCAAATGAAATATGTAATAATATACTGGGGAGACTCATCATGGTGAGGTGACCCAGGGTGTGGAGACAGGGGGCTGGACCCTCCCAACACACACGGCCTGACATTTATGATTTAGCATTGAGGATGTTAATGAGATCATTTGACTAGTACCATAATAACAGCCTAAAATATGTATTACTTGCATACATTTTTAATGGTTCCTGACACATTAACATAATAGAAACCCATAAAACCCTACTTGAGTAGCTACTTAGTTAACCTCATGATTAGTACAATCAAACCAAATACCAATTCCTACAGTTGCTAGAAGTATAAATTGTATCAAGACAAAAAAAAAAATATCATCATAGATTCTGGCACAAAACTAGCTCAGGGGAGTTTTACCAATACAAAAATGTTCTGAGAACAGAACAAAAACTTGATTGATTCAGAGAGAACAGATATCCAATCAGATTGTACAGAAGGTGGAACCAAGGCGTCGGATTGGTTGGTCTTGCCTCTTCTAGTTACTTGGACCCACCTCTTCTGCAATCTGGTTGGTTATCTTTATGAACAAATAACTTTTTGTTCTGTCCTTAGAACATTTTTGTGTATGTAAATCTCCCACAAGCAAAAAATAAACAGATGATTCTGAAAAATTGCAGGATATTATTGCACTTACATATATATGTGAGCGTGGGCATAGTGTTCAGTTATCTGCCAAGCCCGGCGTAAACGCTGTGCTTGGATTGTACGCCACACACAGGCGAAAGGGACACAGTGGACCGACGCCAAACCCTCTATTTGGCGTCGAATCATGAGATCACAGAACCAGCCAGCCGGAGAAGATATGGCGCTGGAACGGGAACACGCACGATCGCAAGCGCAAACGCACGCACATGCGCACCCCACTGTATGACCCTGATAGGGAGGCTGACATAATCCCTGGACGTATCAAACGCCCTCCACCTGCGCAAGTGAGATATAGATGGTTCTCCGTTTTGGATGGCTTTCTCCTCCCTTGTTCAAATAACCTCCCTCTGGCCACACTCACAGCTACATTAATGTCAATCCCATACAATTGTGCACTGGTAACCGGAAGCTTCCAACCACAAATTCAGACCTTACTCGCTGAGAGCGTAAATGAAGGTATATTCACATCCCCAGAAGAATAAATCTATCTCCCTCTTGTCGCATCCAGATTCCTCTTAGCTTTAGCATGCCGATAAGTGACACGCATATCCCCCTCTCCCAACCTCTTTAAATAAAAAAAGAAAGAAAAAGTCGATTTGATCTGCATATGATCTGAAGCAGTGCAGTGGACTATATCGTTTGGCAGGGTCGCAGGTTCAGCGCACTGCAGATAAAACGGCTGAGAAATCCGCGGTTTAATTTGCAGTCGTGTAGAGAGGGCCGCACTTAAGCCACATCTGTCCTGCCAGTCACCGCTCGAATAAAAATCAACCTTAATTTTTTGAACGAGCCCTTTGTACTCTGCGAAGAATTCCTAGCAGCCGCTTTTAAATCTCTCAAAGCCGTTTGAAAATGTACAATATGTTAGAAAGTACATTTGATCGGTTTCCATAAACCTGCCAAAACCAAGTTAACTGTACATCTGCTGTAATGGAACTGAATTGTCTTCAGCAAACGAGCCGTGCAATGTGAGATCTGTGTGCCGCCCAGCTCTTTAAAGAAATCCCACAGAAAATAGATAACTGCCATCTGCCAAGACGAACAAATAGAAATATGACGGCAAGAAGAAAATCGAGCAGTGGATTTTTTTGTTCTGTTAAATTATGACATGATTATTAAAATTGTGTATAAACTGACATTTTGAGTTGTTTTTCAGAATGCTCAGGTGTTGTTTTAGTAATTATTTCAGGAAGAAATTTTTTAATTTAATTGGTGATCCTTTTTCCCAGTGGAATACTTTATCAATCAAATAACCCAAATAATGTGATACGTTGTGAGTCACTTCAAATAAGAGGTCGGGGAAAAAAAATAAAACAAATCTATAAGGCAGAGAATAATCACTATTAACAGGCTGTTAGGGCGTGGGTTTGGGTACGACCTTGCTCCAAGTCAGGGTGATGTTAAATCATGTGTCACTGAAGTAGCCTGCTCAGATCCGAATAGCTGTGAAAGTCACCTCTTCCAACTTAATTGCTTTGCAAAACATGCCGTTTTGTATGAAGTAGATTTACAAACCATCCAGTGTTTGAAAAAGGCCATATTTTACCAGCTCTATGTCATTTCTGTATCTCAAAGTGGCTTGATGTATGAAGTCAGGCAGAGTCCATCCGGACTTCCATGGCACCATCACAGCAGTCCGTACAAAGGTCACGGCCACTTCCATCTCATAATTATCATCTGGGCAGATATAAAGGTTCAGCCCCAGGCTGACTGGCTGTTCAGACTTCGCTCGCAAAGGCTAGAGCTACTGGTGTTATTAGACAGAAGAAAGAGAGAAAATGTCGCCCGCAAGTCGTGCTGGAAAAGTTCCTCAAAGGCACCTTGCTGAATGCGGCGTGGCTGTCGAAGGCAGTAACACTTCGGACTGACGGTCATTTTGAAAGAAAGTTCTGTAGAGGTAACATGGCAAATGTGGATGTCTTATAGGCAAGGCGCCCAAAGCCAGCCAAAAACCGGACGATGTTTGCCACAGTAGATAAAGCGATCACAATGATGCATTTTTAAATACACGCTGGTTGATAGGCGGATTGTTACCTGGGCAAGACATGTGCTTTTATGTTGCTCATGATGAACTGAACATATGGACTTGTGAGGTCCTTAAAATAAGATTTATCCATGTAGTGAGTGATCACTGACCCATCACCGGTGATTACCACACTCAAAAAAAGTTTATCCTTTTCCATTACAAAATAGGAATTTTTGGATCAAAATACATTTTGGTGTATTTTTGCCTATCTCATACAAGTCCAATAAAAAGCCCTGTCATCTCGCTATCATGTCTTAGGTTTATACAGTGCATGGTTCACATCTACTACAGTACAGTAGCACCACTGGCACGGGTGACCGGTGCGATTCTTTTTACTCACGCCCAAATGAAACACAAGGCCTGCCATGCACGTTTGCCAAGCCTGCTAAATTAAAACGTATTGTCACACTCGGCTCCGAGCGATCCTCGTGTGTGCCACGCCCCCTCATTACCTCATGTGGACTCCTGATTGTATTCACCTGTTGCTTGCTCAGCTTCGCCGGTCTTGTGTACTTAGTCCGCGTCCGAGTCCAGTCCCGTCAGATCTGTCATTGACGTGTGTAGCATTGTGTTGCCCTGCCTGTGCTCGTCCGCCCTGTCTACCCCCCGTTTGCCCGTCTGACCGGCTCCGACTGCCTTTCTGCCCGCCCGCCGACTACGCTGCATAACAGGTATACTCTCAGTTTAGGCAGAGGAGCACTGTGCAGTATGTACCCTGAAATACCAATCTAAATACAAACCAAAAAAAAAACAAAATTGGGCCGTGTGCCAAGCATCTAATTTCTCTGCAAAAATAATTATCATAGAGCACAAAGTTCTTGTACATACAGTATCTGACAGCGCAGAATCAGGTTGTTCCAATTAATTATTATTTTATTTATTTTTTAATTGTTGTTTATTCATCCAGTAATAAAAATAATGATTTCTTTCCTGTCTGTGGATGCGGTGTTAGCTCTGGATTTTCACCCTATTTCTCGGCATGTTTCTCCAACTGTTAAGACTTTCATTCTCACTGACCAAGTCTCCTGATCTGTGACTGTTTATGTTACAAACCATTAAGACTTTCGTCTAAAGCCCATACATTCAGGGGTTTGTCTCCAAGATGTCATATCTGATGAATTTCAGAAAAGAAAGAACGAATTTGACAGACTGCAGGCCCCCACCAGCCCGATCAGAAAAAGATGGATGAGTAAATAAACAGCATGATACTTAACAGATGGTGTGTCATAATTTGACATTTCATTTTGATAATTTACTTCATTAGTTTCTTTAGTCCCCAGTGCGTGTGTGACCTTCAAAATGTGACACAGAAACTTCCAGATCGTTCCATATGGGTGCTTGGATGTGTCTGCTTTCGCAAGATTCTTAAAGGACTTTCTGAATTTCTGACTCATCATGTGGTTCCACTAATTGCACTTACCAAACACAGCCAATAAAAATGACTGAATTATTTAATCAGCAGGAATTTTATTTCTGTACAGCCATACTGCACCTAACAGGCTCAAATGTATATTATAATTGTGTCTGTGTTTTGTATGTGTGTTTGTTTGCGCCTGGTGTGCACGGTAATTCACAGCGCTCCACCTAACTTGTTGGAAAATGTGCTTCCATTGAGAAGGTGGTTAACTGGCAGTGCGTAAGATCACCTTTTCCTACTCTTTTCCATTTTTATTCATTTGAATATAAAGTATAGCCTCTGTTTTCTACTTCATGCCCTGCTGTTAAATCCTACCAGTCAAGGGAACATGTCAAATCTGTTTAAATGGATAGATATCAGCTATACTATGCTTTTATCCTGTACATAAATGGAACTGATGTTCAGTCTGAAAATAAGTGTGATATTGCAGTTCTTTGTGATGCAGGAAGTTGTTGCTTCTCCTCACCTTACTAGAGTGTTTTTTTTTTACAGAGAATGATGTGATTAACTTGACTAGCATCCCTTTTTTACCATTAAAAATTTCAGCTCACGTTTACATTTAATGAAGCCTGAAAAGGAGTAAAATACATATTCAATGAATTCTGGGGGTGGGGAAACGTTAAAATAAAAGAGAGGGAGACTGCATTTATTTTCACCAATGAATTGCTATTAACATAAAATATGGAAAATAAATTTATGCCCCTGTATCCCATTATCAAAGCTTGTCAGTGGTGGGCCTCACACAGATAATTTTTTTTAGACAGAATGAATTCCTTTTCAGTCCTAAAGCTGAACGGTACATGCATGAGATTAACGCTGTAATGCCAACACTCTTAGGAAACCCCCTTGTGATTTAGGGAATAATGAGCTCCGTAAACGTTTCCGTTAGCGTCTAGCCCGGCTCAGTCTGTCTTTCCCAAAAAGGGAAGTAATTACCTCACGAAGCATGGGGCATCGCGGTTCGATCCTCTAGACGGTACAATGTCTGTACTCCGCATTTACATGCGATTGTTTGCCCGCGTCGATTCCGTTGGCACTCGGCCGTGCTGATTTTTGTCTCCCTTTCTCTGGTGCCGCGCGATAGCGGCGGATCTCTGTTACTTCGCCACAGCGCGCCACTCTCACTGCAGCCCGAAGGAAGCGAAGGGGGTGCGTGTTTCGCCCGCAGCTCCAAGCAGCGCGCGACTGCGACCGCGAGGCATTCCTCGAGCGCTTGCCGTCGCCTTCATTCACCAGCCAACCAGAGTTTGAGGCTCGAAAATCCAGTGGCACGTTACAGTGGTACTCGCTGGCAGCACTCTGCAGTGATCATTTGTGTGTTAAGTAAACCAGAAACAGTGCTTCACTGAGACTGGACTGCTGTTGTACTACGTCCAGGATCAAAGACCAAGGGGGTCTCCACGTCATATGGACGAGCGGATGATTTGGGGGTTATTTAGAAAGGCCCTGAAGCACTTATAAGGACAGCATGTGTATTCAAAGCATTCCAGGAGTACAGGGGCCTGAGGAAACGGGAGGGACGTGTACCCTCCAATATTTAGCTTCATTTGCCCACCTATAAATAGACCTTTGCCTTTATACAACAAGGAAAGCACTCGAAAGTCTGCGGTGGACAGTGTGGCCCAGAAGCTCAGCTCATGCCACCGCGCCATCTGAGTGTGGCCCCCACACACATACACATGCGGAATGGCCCTAAGAATCCTTGGTTTGGGTCGACGGTGGTATACAGAAGCGTCAGATCTCCCGGCCGTCTGCGGCCCAGTGCAGCCCCCCCTGCCACCCCATACACTTGTTACATTCAACCACCCAGCGATTAATTATCCGGGGGTGGCTCTCAAGTGCAGATGGTTGGGGTGGCAGATTGCAGTGCAGTAGGTGGCGAAAGGGGGGTTCACACTGGAGACTCGGAAGGTGTGTGTGGTGGCAAGACAGCCAGGGGGTGACAATGACAGTGGAGGGGGGAGGGGTTCACCACCTTTCACAAAATTCTTGATAATATCCCTTTTTTGTGACAGACGTGGGGAGGAATCAATAGCCTGACTTGTCTGCTGGCAGATACAGTGTCCCTGTTGTGACTGAGGGGGAGGCGAATCCAGGCATGTCGGAGCTCCCACCCACCAACAACACTCATTTGTGTCTTAAGAAAGCCACCAGTACGGATTACTGAGAGATTTCCAAAGAGTGCGTGTGCTTGTATGTTCTCAGCTTGGAGTGTATGTTTCTGTTGTGGGGAGGGGGGGGGAAGGGGGGTTGAACATACAGGGGGTAAAGCAGCCACTGTCCCATGTAACATGGTAATAAGGGCTGCTTTGGTCTTTATTCATCTATAAAAAAAATACTTTCTTAATTGTTATGTGTTTTTTTCATTACTATTGCTGATGTCCAACATATCGCAGGTGCTACATGTGAGACGTCTATTTTCTTCATCTATTTCTTTAGCAGGTTATTTTTGAAGACGAAGGTGCAAGACTCAGGATATGAAAGATAAATGAAAAAGGCATGGGGGGGTGTATTCTTTACTGAATCCATTGGTGGGTTGTGACCAATGTTTTAATGAACATAATTTAATTTCCATTAAAGAAAAGCTGCAACTTGAATTCCCCCGAACTCAACGCAACCTGCTGTTTACATTAGCAGCCCGCTTCGGGCCCCCGGCGGAGCCACCACAATGGCTGTGTTTGGGATTAAGGGTCAGCCTGGGGAAATGCAGCGAGTCCCACCTTCGCAGCAGGGCTCTCTTTCTCTGTGGGTCGGCTGAGAGCACGAGTAACGTCCCATGGGCTTCCCCACGGAAAGCCGAGAAAGCTGGAACGTGCAGGAGGCACCAGAAGAGCTCTTAAATCTGAACCGATCAGAGCTGCCGTGTGATTCTTCATCCCATTGTGCCATCTGGCTCTCTGCTATGACGCCACATCAGGCTTTTATTCAATTTATACTAAGCAAAGGCTCCGCTCCCACCATTTACCCCCAAAAAATCCCAGGTTATCATCCTTACACACACACACACACACACACACACACACACACACACACACACATATATATATATATATATACATACACACACACGCGCCTATTACAATTTTCAGCATATGGTTTAATCACTCATCATCCACAGAACATGCCTCACGCCTTAATGCTGAATACTTCGTGTAGTTTCACTTTCCATTACGGCGAACGATGGTGTCTCTCAGCAGCTCAGTTCCTGAAACAAAGAGCTACTCCAGTGACTTGCAGCAAAGAATAATAAGAGTCCTGCACTGAGGATCCGTGGGATTGTTGGCAACAGGAAGTGAAAGGCCTTACTGCCGGGGGTGGATATCGACACGGATCTTAGACACCACAGACTGCTTTTCCGGTGGTGAACAGGGAGAAGAGACACACTTCAGAAGCCAACTGAGTTTTGACTAACAGCGATTACTGCCTCCTCCCTTTGATCCACTCGGTGTTGAAGTCTTCCCGCTCTCCTCGAAGGCCATTCACCCTCCTCTCTGTACTCCTTACTTAAGTAACAGAAGTGAAATGCCTCACGGGTGCAGGGGGGGAGGGGGGGGGGCTGAAAAACATATTTCCAACCTTATCACACAAAAAAGTTGAAAACGTTTAGTACAGAAGATCTCAATAGACTTCCATCAACGAAGCGACAGCTCGGGTTTGACCAAAGCTCAAGAGGTCATGGTTCGAGCCGAGGTCGGCATCGGGTCACCCAGCAGTGCCAGATGTTTGCTCGCCGACACAGATGTGTCGCCAGCCGACTTTTGTTGGGTGGGGGGAACTTGGAAACATCGCTTAGTCTTTCCCGAGAACGCAGCAAAATAATACAAACCACATTTCTGTCAGTTGACAGAAAAAGAAGCATGAACACATGAAAACTGAAAAAAAAAAAAAATGTCTGGGCGTAGACACAAAGGTGAGAGAAAAAAAAAGTTCTCCGTTCCACAGAACTACACAACAAGCCTAAGCGCGCAACATCAGCCATCAGCGGTGAACTTCTTTAAACGGGATGCAATGTGCGCCTTTCGGAGAACCGGTGATGGGCATCCTCTCACCGTCATGCTGGTATCCCACGATGCCGAGGGAGCCGGTACCCTTAAATTCGCCACAGTATCTGACACTAAAAGCTGATATCTTTGTTTTCACCCAGTACTGCCATTGCCTCCCGAAACCAATGGAGATGGAGACATTCGACGAGTCTTTAGCCCTTAATGACATATAATGAGACATTCAGCACGGTCTCCTAATACAAAAATAGACATGGGTCAATGCGGGAAGATTGGAATGTCTCACTGCAAACACAATCGTATCCTCCAGAGAAATGGTAAGGGCCACTCAAACTCACACCTGACAATGGATCAAATTAGTGCTCACATAAAACCCTTTTCTGTTAATTCTTTCTCTCCTCAAGGGTGAAGAAAAGAGGCAGTAATTAAAACTACATTTAGAGGCAAGTTTTTTTTTCCCTAATTAGAGTCTATTATGTTAAACATAGATTTTATAAGGGCATCATACAGTAGCTTGAAACCATGGCAACAGTAGTATAAGCAGTGCGATTCTTCGTTCCCAGCTTCACTGCTGAACTTATTTATGCACCATGGATATGAATGATTGTGCGCTAGATCTGCATCATAGACTACATTATATATATTACACAATATTTATAGCTGCTATTCTACTGAGCAACTTATGTATATTAGTCAGCAAAGACCATCAATACCAGCACTTGAGTAAGCTTGGGAAGTGGGGAGTAGGGCTATCATCTGTGTGAAGTGGTAAAATACGACTCTGCAGCATAGGAGTGGATCAACGGAGTACACAACACAGTGGGGCAGTTTCAAGTAGAATGGTTAATGCAAATTTGTGCACTTAAAACCAAAAAAAAATAGGGATGCACAAGCATGCATGTACGCAGGAACTCTGGAACGCCATCAGAAAATGTTCAGGAGTACAGGCTGGGCTCTGCCCCGAAGGGGGAGGGGGCTTCTGTGGTCCCAGGGCAGGAATGAGGCTTGTTCCATCACACAGACCATGGTCAAAATAGAGGAGATGTTGATTTCAGACCTTAATGGCATGAAACTGTCAGTCAGCCTAATGCAGCGGAACATGATGACCTTAAAGGGGCATCGAGTGTGAGGAGATCTTGTAGGTATGAGGGTGCTGGTCCCCCGACAGCCTTACCTGCCAGCATAAAGAAGTTTGGTCGCCAGCTGAGGAAGATTAGGATTGGCTTATCAGAAGTAGGATGGGCTTAGAGGGTTTTGCACAAGCACTATAGTTCAGTACAATGGATTCAGTAAGATCTGAAGTATAATTTCTATTCCAGGACTCTGTGACTGTGGGACAACACGTGCAGTCATACTGTATGTCATATGTGAGAAATATAGTGTTGTTAACCTTATATTTTCATCAAGAGTTCTTTTGTCAGTAGACAGCTACCACATTCGCCAGAAATTCAGAGAAAGGCATGGCGTTTAGGTAAAGAGGAAACACGTCTCCATATTCACCAGTATGCAAGGTCAATGATTTCCCAGCCGGCCTTCTGAACAGAATAGTGATACTTTATTAATTCCTGTGGGGAAATTCTCTTTTTGCCTACTCCATGTTGCTGTCCATGGGACACATATACAGTGGATCTAAAAAGTACCCCCTGTTAAAAAGCCATGTTTTTGTGATGTAAAAAAAATGAGACCACGACAATTCCTTTCAAAACTTTCCCCACCTTTGTACAACCTGTACCATTCAATTGAAAAACAAACAAATATGTTAGGGCGAAGAATAAAAAAATATATAAAACATAAGCTGGTTTACTTTTTTAGATCACAAAAACCTGCCATTTAAACAGGGGTGGGGACACTTTTTATATCCACTCTACGGGTGACACCAAGCTCGGGGATCCCAGCACAGGGTCACCCAGTGTGCAGCACCCCCGCGGCTGGGGGTTAATGGCCTTAATCAAGGGCCTACGGACATGTGACTATTCTGCCGAGGTTCGAGCCGGTGACGGTCTGATCTCAGGCACTGAGGCTGGGCTCGCTCTGTTGGCTTAATGTTCTACCATCCATCTTCATAACTTCAAAGTGCCAGTCCCAAGACAGGGGACACCCTGAATGGGATGCCAGCCCATTCGCAGGGCAATACTTATACATGAAAACGTAGACTAGAGCCAACATCCGGAGAACTTTTAACCTGTAATTTCAGCAGTGCCCTTGTGATGTGATGATCAGAGGCGGAAAGTCCGGGTCCAGAAAGTACAAATCCAGACCAAGGTTTTGTTTCAACCAACCAGTTGAATACTCTGTGACTTTGACTCTTCATACCCAACTGGTTGGTTGAAACAAAACTCTGCTCCGGATTTGTACTTCATGGACCTGAACTTTTCACCTCTGAAAAGGATACAGTGCCAGCGTTTCATAACTTCACCCCACCAAATGTTCCACCATTTTATAAGCTGAAAGAGTTCGGTGCATTTACCAAGTTGGAACTGAACAGATACCAAGGAGCCCTTTTAGAGGGAAACTTGTAGCTGAGCACCACCAAGAATCATTGTTCCATTTAAAAGACAGTGTAAAGGATCAACTGGCGATGGAGCGGTAAGATCATCAGCTGCTTCAAAGATTACTACAGAATGTAACATCCAAGTTGCGTACCTCGGTTTGCCAGGCCTGCTCAGCATATTGCAGGACTTGGTTTCCTCTTGGCATTGAGGTATCTATGCAAAGCAAACGTAATGCCTGCATGTTTTTATTAAGACCTCGCAGAAGGCAAGAGGTGTGATACAGACATTAAAGATTCCATTAGTATTCTGTGGGGTGGCCTTTAGTCGATTCGGTCAAACCCGGCGGTGAATAGATGTTGTTTTTCCCAAATTCTGGACAGTGGGATGACTGGGGAGTTAATCTCCTGGGGAGAAATGAAATGGTGACCCCTGGGTCACTGTGCTTTCTCTTCATACAAAAAAATAAAACATTTCAACGTATAAGGCAATTTACTCCTTTGTATGGAAAGAGGGTCCTGGGCAAACTGGACTGAAATTCGCAGGAATCACAGGGACCTTTCTTCCATTGTCTGCCGAGGTCACCATCAGAATCCCTCAACCTCCACAGCTGCCGTATTGTCAGTGATGTTCTTTGGTCTGAACACTGTCAATTAAGTTATGCAAATTTATTAATTGCAATGGAATAAGTGTCTCGATACATCTCCTAACCCCTTGCCCTAACAAAAGCCATTTATTGCAAATTCAGACCATGCCCAACGCAAAATAATTTCTATGAATCACGAAAGTCATTCAGTCCCAAATTTCGAGACTCGGAGTAGAAGGGGAAGACGACCAAATCCTGCATAAATGTGATGAGATCAAATATGTGGACTGGCAATCCACTTTTTTTTCCATCATCTCAATAACCCTGTATACAATTGTTCTCTATAAAGGTCTGAGTTGGATGAATAACTTGGAAATGGTGATGAGTTGCATTTATAGAGGCCCTTAAGGCAAATCTCACAGCCTGTGACAGTCAAAGGGATCTGGGTGGGTTGTGTGTGCGTGTGTAAGGTCCAAGAGAACCATGCTGAGTGGGATAAGCCCATGTTAGAAATACTCTGGTCCGAGTGGGGGCCACGTGGAATGAGTAGAGGATACAAGAGTAAACATTTACAAGCTGAGAGACGAGGAATGGAGGCAGTCCGACAGGGGCCACGTTCAACATGAATGGCCATGTACTTCAGAAACACACATCACAGCATTCCCTTCAGTCAGGCCTGTAGGGCAAGCGCAGGAAGATGTACAGTAGGGTGAACGTGGAGGTGCAGCTGCTCCTGTATTATACGACCACTGTTGACTGTTGAGCAGCTGAACTGCGTTCTGGCTGAAGGGGATCCAGACGTGCTGGAGGCGTGCTGACCGTGGACCTCCAGCGCTCACGTACGCTAGCTGCCATGATCATCTCCGCAGCCCGCCAGTGGCAGGACCTCCACTTGGCCCTGATTTGTTTTAAAGGCGCAATCCAACGCAGTGCCTGCCAGTGAGACTGACTTCTCTCCTGAACCCGCGCCCTACTGCGGCTTCTATTCTCCAGTGTGAGGGGAATGTTGCTATGGTTACAAAGTAACACACTCTCAGTACTCCTAGCACTTATTGTGCCGTTTGAATGCAAGCTAATACATAAACAACAATAAAATAACATTTATATATTAATATTTATTTATAGTTACATTAAACATTAGTTAATCCTTAACACAATACAAAGGAAGGACTGCATTGTCGCCTCAAAAATGGGTGAAATATTAAATCAGATAATATATGTGCCGCAGTGAGTGACAGTTTCCGTTCAAGGCAATAAAAGAGCAGTCACTGACGATTTTGGCATCTTATTGGACTCTAGAGGAAGGTGGCACCCCTCTTCTGCTTTATTCTTAAGGACAGGAGCAAACAGTGTGTTATCATGCAAAGTCAGACCTTTGTTATAATTTCTAGGTGCCATCAAGGAAATGTTGGCTACGGGAAAATAACAGTATTCCTCCTGAACCGTCTGCCTCTTTTGCCAGGATTTCAAAAGCATCTTGTTGCTGGTCATCCCCCCATTACTTTTCTGGACATTCTGGTCCTTTCCAGGGCACTGGCGCTTCTCATAACATGCCCAAAATAAGACAGCTCAAGTCTGGTGATTTGTGATTCAAGTGGAAGTTCTGGCTTGATTAGATCAGGAATCCATTTGATTGGTTTCCATGTGGTATCTCACTTCAAAGACTCAATATTCTCCCTGACCCCTTTCTTCCTTGACCAACTTTCACATCTGTAAAGAGTCACAAGAAATACTCTATTCTGAACATTTTTTTGTCTTTGTTCTTAGAGCTCAGTGGGTAATTTTTATTGTGCCCTTCATCACAGCTCTCTTAAGTGCCAGTCCCTGAAGTATTTCTTGACTGCTGGATCACTGTTATTGATGACTCTTCTAGGAAGGCAAGAGCTATCTATACTGTCTATGTCCTCACCACCATAATTAAGGTTAGCTGAGGATCCTGTGGTCATAGAATCTGAACTTTCTTTACAATTAGGGACGGTCCCAACTTTTGACTTTACTTTTTTACTTTACTTACAGTATCTTCAGATAGATCATCTCATAACTATGTTTTCTTCAGCACATTGAAAGTTACTGATGCTTTTCCACAGTCGGCTTCTTCCAGTCCAGCGTTTTCCAATATATGTTCTGCATATAGGTTGGATACATATGGTGAATTGGGTCTTTGTCTAAATCCTTTGACAATCTGGAAAGTCTCCGTATTGCATCCTGACGGTGGCATCCTGTCCTACATAGAGATTCTTCTTAAGGAAAATAGGATGCTCTGGAACACCCATATTATGGAAAGCATTCCATAGTTTGACATGGTCAACATATTCAAAGCCTCAAAACACATGTTGACCTCCTTCAAACATTACTGGTTCGTTCAATTATCCGTCACGTGTCAGAAACAATGACTCTTCTGCTTCAGACTCCCATGAATGCAGCTCACACATCTGGCAAATGTCATTTGGTGCAGAGCCCTAATCTGTGCTGAGTGATCTTTCACATAATCTTTCTGTCACGAGGGAAATCGTACAATGGATTGCACACTCTGCCAGGTCTCCTTTCTTTTAGCGTTGGAATATAAACCAGTTTTCCACTCAGCTGTTTTCCAAATTTGTTGGTAGATTGTGGTTAACACATTGATTGACTCCTCTTCAGCTACCTCCAGGGCAACTTTAGCCAATGAATTTCCATGCAGAAAGTGTGTGTATGTAAGCAGGTTCACTGCTTTACATTGAGATTACCCAGGATGCATCCTGCCTAAAACTTCACCTCAAGGGGCCTTGAGATAAGCAGCTTTTGCAAATGGACGTTTGCGAGTAATGATTAACACTGGCAACAGTGTGATGCTGCAAGTGTTAATGAGATGTTGCTTTTTAAAGTACTTAAGATATTATTTTATAGTATGCAGCCTCAGTAAACGTTTTAATCCAATGTTGTCTTGAAATTATTTTGCATCTCTAAATAATGATATATACATTTACATTTACTTAATTCAGTACACACTTTAATCCAAAGCAACATACAAGTGAGGCAAATAGCACAATACAAACATACTCGCTTGTCAAGGAGTCGACTAGGTACATAAGTGCAGTTAGGCTGAGCTTCAAATTCAAATGTGTAAGCAGCCCGATAGACTACGACGAGATGCAAAGCTGAATCTGATACTCGGGTAATTTCCTTAACCGCCAAGCCGCCTTCTGCCTACCAGTTGCAGTCACTCTTGTACGGCATGAGTTAAAGTTACAGAACGGCTTTTTCGGAGCACGGGGCAGGACAGAGTGATTAATGACCTCATGGTACTATACATATTGACAAGGGGAGCAGGAACATTTTTAATGTATCACCCAAATCCATTCCACTGTCTGCCCTTTACATTGAACTCTCTGCATTATTGATCCGAGACTTCTGATCCAGGAAAATCCGTCAGAAGGTTTAGGGGGGCCGCGCCGCGGATCACCCGCAAGCACATTTTCACCCATCGGTACTTATATTTATGGACGGTCGTTAAAGCAAAGAATGTCTGCGTACAGAGCAGTGGAAATGTAGAATAATCCCTGTGGTGGCAGGTGGACTGCGTGGGAATGCTCTATCCTCTAGTGTCATCCTGGGACTCCCAGAAGCAGTCAGACGTTCAACCATGAGCAGTGGGACGGGTAACAGGCGTCTGAAACCTCAACGCACGCCGCTGATCTGAAGGCTTATTTCAAACCTTATAAAAGAACACTGTGGCTTTTAAATATCGCTCCCCTGAAGGAACGAGAGGTAAAGTGGGAAAGGAAAGAGCTGAGCAAGACCTACAGGGGATTGGCAAACACAACAGCTCACGCCAGAATTGAGCCCCGACAGAGAACATCCCTGGAAAATATAATCCGTTTCTCAACAGAAAAGCGTAACGCCTCACAAGCACACATACCCTCATGCGCCTGAGCAATCGTGGGATGAGCGAAATAGACCACTCAGATAAATACACGGTCAGGCAAAATATTACATTACGATAGCAAAATAACATGGCAAAAATAGAACAGAATTTAATAAGAAAAATTATAATTCAATCATTTCATAGGATAATAACAGAACAGTCAAAACTAGAGGAAGCAGAAATTGAAAATTTAGCTCTCAAATGGACATCTTTTGGCCGCTGCTCAAAAGGGTAGGTAATGGACCTGATCAGGTATACACCTTACTGTACAAATGAGGCACAATGATGGATTATTCATAACTTCAAATTCTATAAAATTTCTGTAAAATTGAGACTCCTGGATTTGGAGTGTTGATTGGAAGTAAATATCAGAAGGCATACTGGTCTGAGATTGGGAGATCGTCAGGTCCTACTAACTGTTCGTGAAGATGAACGCTGCCCCCTAGAGGTTTACACATTAGCTAAATTCTTGAATAAAGAAACTCTCCCCAAGCCAAAACTCACATAGCATCTTGCTGTCAGCACAAGTGAACAGCATTGGTGAATCTGGCCAAATCAGGGCTGGACAGATGTGAGATCAAGGTGAGGACTGAGGTGCCATCAGTCAAGAAGATCTTATCATCACTTATATTTCAATGTTATGGCAGTTGTGTTAAAGACACCAATGGGAATGCTGTTGAATTTGAAGATAGACTGTGAACATGATCACAATAATGGTGATCTGTATGATGCAATAAGACACCAACGAAATAGATAGAGACCAAACCCAACTGAAACAATAGATTATTTGCTTCCGTTCCTTCATCCCTTAATTAAAATTATTTAGGACTGAATAGGACATGCTCTGGTTCAAGGCAAAACTGTTATGGATTTCCGAGGTGATTATGAATTTCACAGAATATTGCTTAAAGGACTGTGGCAGCAATCAGGATGTTGATGAACACACAACACACTTTGTGATCTTCAGTCTTTCAATCTCTCTCTCTCTCTCTCTCACACACACACACACACAAATCTTTGTGGGGACCATCCATTTGCTTCTATGGGAAAAACCCTAATCCCACGACCTTAACTTTCCCATCCATAACTTTAACCATAAGTAACAGAACAAAATACATTTAGTTCATTAGTTTTTTGATTACAGTCACAGATCTTTATAAAATCGAGTTTCCCTTTGTTGAGACCAAAAAGATGGTCCCCTTAAGGTACCACAATGTGATATATACAAATACACACAAATACAGTGGAATGGCAGGTACAGCAAAGAACCAACAGAGAGGGTGTCACTCCACCAACTAATTTTTCTAGCTTTTTGAGATTTATTGAGTCCCACTGCAGGTCCCAGGAGGCTAATATATAATCCAGGAGCTCAGCCCCAAATCCTCCAGCATGGGAGAGGTAACACAGAAAATTATACACATGAGCTGCAGATGCATATGAGCGTGAAGTGGAATTTCGCTCAGCTATGAGGGTTAATAAGGACACGCAAAACCTTTGCATGACAGGGCCTAGCGGGTGGTCAAGGCCTGCCACTGTGAGGTGATAGAGAAGACGGCTTTTAATGTCACAACTTCCCATGACTGAAATGTCCTCCTTCCGCACTCCACTCAAACGACATTGGTGGGTTTTCAGCTTACACAGGAGACAGGAAAGGGAGTCAGCCATCGCACCGGCAGGAGGAGGAGCTGATGTATCAAACTGAGTTTCTGTTCTCCTGCTATTTCTGTCGTACTTACTGCTCTATGAAGACTCTCTGCACCCCTCCTTTCTGCCCCCCCCCCACTCTCTTAGCATACACCTCCTGCCCCCACCTTGACCATGAACACTTCTCCATGAGCCAAGATTTCAGCTGGGGGGTCCCTCGTGCAGTAACATGCGTCAACCTGCAGGAGGCGCTGTCCAGGAGATTCCTCTGAGCCTAACCAAACCCCCACCAGCCCACCTGAGGGTTTCTGACTGCAGCAGCGCCCCAGTGCTTGCCAGGCAGCTGAAGCTGTTTCAGGATATTTAACACCTTGTCCCACCACAGAGTGGGAAATGTTGACAGATTAGGACAGTGAAAGCAAATGGGGGCAGCGGGGCTGCATTGCTGCCCTCAGGGACGGTCACTGCCCTGTCAGGCCCAGGGAGACCAAGAAGCTTCTCTTGTTACCGGATCTGGGGAGAACTCATAGCAAATCTCCGGAATTTTGTTGTGTGTGTATGGGGGGGGTGGGGGTGGCGTGACAGGGGGGGGGTTTATTAATAAAAACAGAAATAAGAGGGCAGTGCTGAAAGATGGTGAAGCAGCTCCCACTGTCATGTGACCAAGCATGTTCACCCATATTTTTCTTACTGTCATGACGCATGGGCAAAGTCTGACCTTTTCCCAGCTCTAGCTACTGGTTTGAAAACACAAACCGAAAGGCGAGGAGCAAGGTGATCAGTCCCTCGAATGTAGCTGTGGCACGTGTATGAGGGGGGGAGGGGGGCATAGCCTCCCGTCTGTTTGTTTTTCAAAGCCGCCCGCCCCCCCTGAAGAATCTCAGACCCCACCCAACATCCTACACCTGGAGTGGGGCCCTATGTTTTAGCGTGGAATCAGAGCCTTGAGCCTCTCGCCATCATCTCAAACAAAAACACAGCCCGATTAGAGCATAATTCGGACGTTAACGATTTCATTATGAGGCGTCTCTGTTTATACACACTGTGGGTCGAGTATCAGAGTGAGTTTTAAAAACGTACTTGGCAGAGAAAATGGATGTCAAAACAGAAATGCGGGTCTGTGCACAAGGGCGCAGTGAGAGGGGTCCCAGGTGCTGCAGGACCCCCTAAGATTTGGGTCTAGATCTGTTATTTGTTTTACTGGCACTAGTAAATAAAATATTTCTTTTCAAATGGTTGTATGTATTATGGAGATGTTGCAGGGGATAATACTTTTGGGTTTAAACAGAGGTACAATAGGCTATGGTCTGTATAGTTGGCAGCCCCCACTTACCATAAAAACGATTCCCCTGCTCCTGTGTCTGTATGCTTCACGAGGAAGGAGCTGACGCACATCGCTGCCCTCGTTCGTCCAGCAGGGGGCAGTGCATCAGACAGACCCATTTGCAGGAGTCATTGGTGGTGCGAGGAGGCAAGATCAAAAGGTCAAAAGGTCATTCCACATCAGCCAACCGGAGGAAACAAAATCATACAAGTCAACTCGGAAACAGTTACATCTGGGGAATTTAGATATAAGAAATGCCAGATCCCCCAAATGCTGAATGTATTCTTTACTCTGTAAAAAAAAAAAAAAAAAAAAAAAAGTCCCGGACAGCGTGTTTTCAGATTAAATTTTCACCAGATTCTGGCCAGCGAGATCACAGGACCCAATCGGTCACAGTAAATCCACAAGCTGGGCAGACTATCCATGGAGACGGACGCGAGCTCTGGGAAGCCGTGGTCTCAGATGGGTCCGTTTATTCCGGGGTGCCCCAGTACAGGAGCCCCTGTATCTGTCCACTTAAAGCCTGTATAAGAATTGCCCCAGTGGAATCGGGGAGTTAGATTCACCGGGAACTTGGGCAGTAATTATACAAATCTGGACGACCATGTTGGATCTGGTGCTTTTTGTGTTTCTATGTCCATCTGGAGCCCGTCCCTGGCAGCACAGGCCACAGGGCTGTAGAACACTCCAGAAAGGAGGCCGTATATGTGGGCACACGATCAGCACATTCGAGGCGACGATTAGCCTAGCATACCCACGCATTCAGACTCCCACGCGGTCGGGGGACGGGATTTCAACCCGGAATCCTATACATCTGAGGCAACGCTGCTTCAGACTGGGCTACCCGACAACAGGAGCTACGGTCAACCTAATCTGCAGCCACACTTTTGTCTGAAATCGACCCACTAATGTGTGTAATCCTTGGCCGTTTCGCGTGTCATGTGATCCAGAGGCTCAGTATGGCAGAATGTGCTGGTGAAAGAGCTGAACCAGTTCAAACGGGTTTCCTGGGAACGCTCAGGGAGCCCAGACTGGGAAGAGGCGAGGTGCCAAACTCCACTAGCCAGGATGCGTCCGCCTGAGACGGCTCCCATTGGATCAAAGCCTTTTTTTTTTTTTGTCCCGCCTGCCGAATCGGCGGCCCGAGTCGGCTCTCTTTCACGGAAACGCGGTGCGACTTTGAAGTCCGGTAATGGGAAACGGGACGGGGAGAGGGAAGCGTTTCCATAATGAGGCGCGACTGCGGGGCGTCGGTCACGTCGCCACTCGCACCCGGAGATCCAGGAGGCGTCGCGCGAGATTTAGGGAAGAGCAGGATGAACGCGGGGGTCCGGCTGCTTGCGTGCAGACCTGGCCGGGGGTGCTGTCTTGAGGAATAAAGGAGGAGTGAATGCCTCAGAGGCTTCAGCCCCCCCCCCCCACCCCACAGACACAGACAGCCTACGGTAATGAGAAACACCATTCCGGTCATAACCATATAGTGATCTTAAATTCTCTAGGCCCGACACACCTGCTCCAGCCCCCGTCTTTGAAGATGCGGATGAGTTGACCCCGGACGAGCTGGGAAGCTTATGAGTAGCATGTGACTCATTACAGGCTGTCTCTTCCCAATTCACCCCCTTCCTATGTTCACAAGAGAAACGGGAAGGAGACAAATAGGGCCTTTAGATGAGGAGCCCTTAACTCTAAATCATTTCCTATATTTCACATCCTTTCGCAGACACAGAATGCAATAAAAAAAAAGAGCTGTGAGCAGTTCTTTCCTTCTACCCTCTTAAAAAATATTTAGTCGCTTTCTCTTTGTGAGGTTCTCTAACCCAGCACTGACCCCCCCCCCCCTTTGCCCCGCCCCCCACACTGGCCAACAAGCCGAATTGGTTAACGCGCTTTTCATATCACTCACCGTTAATAGATTCCCAAAGTGCTGCCGGGCAATTACTTCGCTACGATCTGCATACGCAGAGATTCTTTTTTTTTTGACCCAGAGGAATGAAGCGCGGAAGAAAGGATGTGGGCTAAGTCGCAAACGCGCTGAGTCGCTAAGCCGCTAACTTCCCGGGCCACTTTCGGAACGAGGCAGGAAATACCGGTTTCAGGTGAACTTTAATTACGTGCTGGGCAGGCAGCCACTGAAAGGCGTGACCACGGCCCCGGGCGACGTCCGAGCGCCTCCACTCATCTCCGCGTCCCAGCAAACCGTTACACCCTCTGTCAACAGTTTACGTTCAAGGGAACAAGCTAGGTGCTAGCAATCTGTCGGTCGGACTCTGACACAGCTCGATTACGGGAAACTCAGATGGGGCACAAACACCCATAAGACGGGCAAAGGACGACCTCAGGCCAGACATATCACACCCGTTCGGTACTAATCCTCCAGAGTGAGTTAAATAAATCTACCCAACTCCCTGTTTCGCCTTATTTGGGGGGGGGCAAAATTGGGCAAATATTTGCCTCTGGCTGTCCAATGAAACTGCCTCGTGGTAAGAGAAGCACCTGTGGATAATGGGCTGCCAGCGGATTATCCACCATGAGATGTGTGTGTGTGCGCGTGTTTGGGAGCGGTGATATTATGGTCTGAGATGGGGACTCACTGGCTAATCAGCTTGCAGGCTTAATGCCAGCCACTTGCCACCCTGTTCTTTCTCGGTGAGGCCCCGTTCGCCCACCTCGGACCAGTTCAGGCCCCTGACACCATCTCCAGCATGTGCAGAGCTCTAACAATCGCTGGCTGGAGTCCACCCATGTTTCCTGATTGTGGTACATCTCCCTAATTGATGCGATCGTTTTCCTGGTTAATACTCCTTCTGCAAGATCACTTCAGCTAAGCTGGATAATTCGGGGTAATTGATTTAATCGCAGTCTGAACTTAAGACCCCCCCCCGCTCTCTGGCACCCTCTTCCAAACATGCCCTATTTCACATCACATCACAGGAGAGGCTGGGTCCCCCAATATCCACCTTTGACCCACACTTGCTGTTGTTTGGTCATGTGACGAGTCAGGCAGCTGTCCGTAACCAAGCCTGAAGCCTGATTGGCTCAAACTGTACAAGGGCTGGTAAAAATGATATATCTTCATGCTAAAGTTATGTAAACTCCATTTGGCTCAGATTACAAAGATAAACTTTAGGTCATAGTGGATGTGTCTGGATGTGATACAAATGAGCCATTCGTATTCAAATATAACTATCACTGCCTTCATTTCATTACAGCAGCACGACGAATTCGCAAAGAATTCAGGAAAATATTGCAGAGTGCATAAAAATGCCCTATTGCTATTATAATAAATATACTATGTTTAGGATAGCAGTTTAAAAATAACGTTCGTTTTTCAGAGTATCCAATATTTGACACAGTTTAATTTATATGTATTTATAATTTATATTTTATAACATAATGTGGAAGAAATGAATGGCATGTCGTGACTTAATCCAGCCTCATCGTCATCTGCTGTTGGAGCTGAAGAGAGTCTGAATTTTCAGTCCAAGTCAGCAGTGTCTACAGTCACTAGAAATGCTGGCATGTGGGAATCGCAGCTGTAAGGCACATGGAGAGCGATGGGGTTTAATGAGGGAGGTCTCCGCAGGTACGGACCACAGCCGCTGGAGCGTTTTTATGCGATTCAAGCGGCAACAATCAATGTGCGCTTTAAAAAAAATAATAAAAAATGTTGCAACCCCCCCACCCCCCTTCCCCACCTGAAAAAAAATCAACCGTGTAATTTGTATTTCAGAACATGCGCTAAATTGTGCACTGAAATGTCAGATCTTTAAAAAGCAAACATCTTTGAAATAATGTTCAGCTTTTAGCTTTTTTTTTCTCTCTCTGGCCTTTGCAATCAGTTCTGGATGCCTGTTCATTTTGTCACTAAATTATTATAATTTTTGCTCTGTGACAGGTTCCTTTAACCCTTTTTTTTTTTAAAAAAATCTGAAAGTCCAAGTTCACCTTGCATATTTTTTTCTCTTTTTGCTGAGGTGAAGTCAATCCTTGGCACTAAACAGGCATGTAAAGGACGGTATTTGCAGGAGGAGATGCAGAGAATGGCCTGTTCCGTGGGTTCTCTCCTGCCTACAGAACACCATCGTTCTGCGTGTGCAGCCACGGTACCCCGTGGTACCGGGAGGCCGATCCGACCCGAGCTCTGAGGTCGTCGCTGCTCGGGTGGTGCAGCATGCAGCCCATGCACAAGCACACGGGGGGGTACCATCAAAACCGACTGTACTCCAGGCTAACAGCCATTAAATGAGGGCACAGAACACCACATTCTCTGTACCTGATTTGCATTTCACTCACATAGTGCCATGTTTTTTATCCAGAGCATAAGAACCTAGTGCATCCTATCCCTTGGCATGGTCATCAAGGTAGAGGCATCATCACAAATGCATACTTATATTTTTAGGTCTACGTGCAGCCTGGGGGGCAGGAAATAAGACAGTCCAAGGGTAACTGGAAACAAAAAGTCATAAAAGGAGACATGACAGGGGACGCCCACAGGTCGCCCAGAGAGGAAGTCCTGAGGAAGGAGTCCTGGCCGCTCTTATCAGTCCCTTTCATTTACAAGCCTTTCATATCACCCACGATGAGAGGAGTATCGTAAAAAGTGTTTGTGTGTGTGTGGCGGGGGGGGGGGGGGGGGGCGGGATCTAAAACCTCCTCCTTGGGGAAGAGGGGGTAATTTAAGGACCGGGGACAAAA
>JAABNY020000104.1:142184-154350 GCA_015164015.2 Brevimyrus niger | reverse complement strand
CCAGGACACGAGTGGGGGGGGGGGGGGGCAGGCCGGGTTTATCAGTGTTGTCCTCCCTCCGGATCATGGTCCATAGTTTAAAATGATGCTTCGGAGCCCATTTCACAGAGGGGGGGGCAGACCTCCCTGACTCCGCCCAGAACAAGGTAACGCATGGACCTCATCTAGAGCTCCAGACATTCATATGTGAAATTATTTGTTTGTCCAAAAAACTCATGCCAACCCCGGAATAAATAGGACCGGAGAGTTATTTGTACTTTATGTGCAACACTAATTAAAATGAACAAGCTAAACAAAAAATAAGCTGTTACACGCAAAATTTGTGAATAAAGATAATTCCAAATGGCTATGAGATTCTGGCAGCCAAGGAAAGCTGACTTTCTGGTAGGTTCTGCAAACAGCCGCTTGTTGTCCTCTGAGTGTCGTTGTGATTTATTAGGAAAGGATCGTCGTCTGATATCTGAGCCACCTCGCTGCTCTGGGTTTCCTTGGCGATGTGGTTGTCAGGGCCCTACTGGGAAGCGTCTCCAGCCCAGTGCAGCCCTAACGGCGTCGGGCCTGCCAAACACACAGCGACACACCTCAGACAGCCAACGGCTCGTGCGGAAAGGTCAGGGAGAAGCTCAGGTCTACGGAGGCACCTTCCCCTCTGTGATCAGAACCAGAAACTCTTAGTCGCTAAGCAACAGGATTTTCAGGAACGGGTTTATCACTGGATGGCATTTTATTAGTATAACTATTACTCGGCCTATTTATTAATATTGCATTGATTTATGTTGAGTTCATAAATTCATGTGGGCTGTATCCCCAATGGACGGGATGCCAGTCAATTGTAGGGCACAGGGCAGGGGACACCCTGAATGGAATGCCAGTCAATCGCAGGGCACAGGGCAGGGGTCGCCCTGGACGGGATGCCAGTCACAGGGCACATACACATGAACATGCCAAATCAAGGTTATTTAAACTCCATTTCACATAAGCATCAGAAATAACCAGGTCACATGTGACCCTTTACTCTTCCTGGGAATATCGAGTGATAATTAATGTATTTTTATATCACACGCAAAAAGATACAGTACCAATGAAAATATTCAGTATTGAGTTCTAAGATAATGTAAAACAGTGAGAAGACAACAGCAGAAACAAACCAAAAAATATATACTGGTTACAGGCAAATCGCCCAGTGGGTCCTGGGTGACTGACTGCCCACACAAACATGTACAAGCGAGACACAGGCAGTGCTGGGGAGTAACTAGTCATGTGTAATGGCACTACATAATTAAATTACAAAATAAATGTAATTGTAATTTGTTACAGTCACTGAGAAGCAATGTATAATTAAGTTGCAGGCACTAATCAAAATGTTGATGATTACAAATGGGCTACATCTGGATATATTCTATTTGGTAGAAAGCTTATATGTAGAGTGTAACATTCATTTTGTTGCTCTGCGTCTTTTGACAGTGCAGAAATGGCTAATTGTGGCATATTTCCAGACAGTGTGGGCCAATAGGTTACATTACTTTGTTGAAGTAATCAAAATAGTTACATTATTTATTAAATTTTCTATGAGGTTAACTAGTAGTCTGTAATCTATTACTTTTCAAATGTAACCTTCTGAACACTGACCCCAGGTGTGTTGGACCTTCAGTGGTGCATTAGTCGCTTCCTGTTGGGCCTGCGGTGGGGCCAGCCTGGGCGGGGGGTGTAGTCAGAGAAAAACAATCTGGCCTGCGGCTTCACTCAAGCGAGACAGACAGGCCCAGAAGTCGACCACTTCGGTTACCTTTTCCCCAGGAAGTTTCCGGGGTCACTTGTTTTCGAAAGACTGGATATCGGAATCGGCTGCAATTCATCGGCTCACCGTAGTCACACCTCTCACTAGTGCGACTTCAAGTCATGCGGCACGCCACAGCGTGACGTTGTTCGTAATCCTGACCGGAGTGGCCATGCCAGAACTTAGAAGGTATACTGTCTTGATGCTTCAGAGATGCATTACAGAGTCCTGGCCGCTGCTGGAGTGCGATCTGGCATCAGACAAAGGAGGCTGAGAGCCAAGATACATCGTTTTGTTTATTGCAGGTCTCTCTTGCCTGAATGAGAAGTGCAATGCTTCCCCCTTCAGGAAACTTGGTGAACTGACGCGTAGTTTATTTATTAGTAAGGCCCGGTACGTACTGATAGGAGCACTTTTTAATTTGATGTATTGACAGCTTCTCACTGTCACGAATGCACAGTGATACAGACAGATGAACATAATAGATTTTAGTGGATTTTAAATAGATCTTTTTAATTACTTTAAAATGGTTTAATTTCACAGTCAATGCTTAACGTAAACCACTTGTAGCTGGGGAACATCAACGTACCACACATTAGATACACACACTGCAAACCAGGTTTTAATGGTATATTATAGTCTGAGAAGCGACAAGTGAGGCATTTCCCGTGGGTTGCATAGTCGCAGCCAATCAGCCAGCAGCTTACAGGAGGGTCACCGATGTCAGGCATGACATCAGCAGCGCAGCCCAGACGGAGGTGATTGCCGTGGCAGCGTTGTAGAAGACCTTGTCGTGGACGTAGGTGATGATGGAGTGTGCTCCTGCGTAGGCCTCCTCGCACGTGGGCTGGATCTGGCTCTCGGGCAGCAAAAAGCCGAAGTCGCCTTTGTCGCGCAGCTCGAACGTGAAGGAGAAGGGGATGCCGATGAGGCGGGCCCAGTCGCGCGAGGACCCGGAGTTTGCGTCTGGAAGAGTACGGGATATCAGCATTTCAGAGGGGCACTGGCCAGTGAGCTGGCTACAGACATGCCTGCGTGTAAAAAAAACCTGCTTCAAAGCCCAGTGGGGGCCATTTCCTCTCCATGGTTCATGACCGCAAACCACAAAAAAACAGCAGGGGTCTGAACTAACAAGACCTCATCAACTGCGGAGTAACGGTTTTACCTCAATGCCATGTAACATCATACCCAAGATAAGATAGATGGAAAGTAATGCATTTAAACGGGTTAGACTGCATGTACAAATTGGGAAAGACATTTGTAATTTCTGCACGTCAGTCTATATTTGCAGAAAACCCAACTCTGCAGACTTAAATGCATTTAGTGGCAAGTTTGTTGACAATATAGTAGACTGATCTGGATAAGCGGATGAAAAAACGGATGGGTGTCTATGTGTCTCGACACATTGGTAATAGTCTCCTTCCGTAAATTTGATTGTTGCGGTGACTTGATGCCAGAAGACGCATGAACGGAAGATGCACGTGGGTGGAATGTGCGGGGGTGGCTTACACAGGACGTCTGGCGGGCTTCCCACGGTGTAGTCCGTCCCGTGTACAGACTTTATGGCCTTGGCAGCCTCCAAGCCGACTTGCATCTGTGGAAAAAGTCAAAGTGAGACCAACCAACCAGGATGCGACTCCCACACATAGCTCCCCCCTCTCTCTCTCTCTCTCTCTCTCTCTTTCGTTTTCTCTCTCTCTCTTTCTACCTCTCAGTCCCACACTGTCTCATTTTCTCTGTCATCTTTTCTCTGTCACTCTTACTCTTTTCTCCCTCTCCTTCTCTCTCTGTCACTCCTTTATCTCCCTCTATCAATCCCCTCTTCCCTGTTGGCATTCAGGTTTGAAACCTTTATTAGCACATAAGGGGGAAAAAAACCCCTAGAATAGAAAAGTATGAATGTAAAGGGCATACAAACATCCTTCCTAAACTATACATGCATTTCTGTCCTGTCGCTGAACATAAGAGCCACACACATTTAAATGTATTTATGTGCCACTGTGATTGCATCTCCACTTCCTCCTATTCCTTGACTATATTTTGCAACATAATCATTAACTTTCTAAGATCCTGTATCCCTCGGATGGCAAAGTACATAGGCCAGGAAAAGTGGAAATGATTTCCATTTCCATCTCCCCCAGGCATCAATGCTGGCAAACGATGTTTCCCTTTCATTAATGGGGTCTCTTGTACCCACTCTTCCAGGTCTTCGTTTATGCACGGCCGCTCTGCACCCTGGGAGATTTTTTTCTCTCTCCCACTTTCATATCTGAGAGGCACTCAGCTAGAGAACAGAGTCCTTCTCCAAGCCAAACATCCTATTTCGCAAATTAGCCAGCTGGTCTCACGGGCGTGTAGTTCGTCCTGACTTTTAGGTTGCACTTTGTCGACGAGGGTCAGTTTCAGTTGCATTCTGATATTTGTTTGAGTGAACATTAGTCTGGTTTATGTAAAATTTTCAGTCACAACCCGGAAACAGAAACAAACGAGGTGGAATCATAGGGAATTTCATGAATATTCACAGGTTACAAAGGACATTTTCCACTGCAATATTATCCCATTCATGTTGAAAACAGGACCCAACATTTTACAAGTCACTTGATTAGACTATTCTAGATATTAGACCAGATTAGACTAGATCAGCCACTCTTCATTGATATACTGTCCTTCTATGCAACTGTTTCCTGCTTATAGCCTCACCAGCTCCTCATAGTTGGGCGCGGACACCTCCGGGTAGCCATAGGGCACCAGGATCAGCTGTCCATAGGAGTGAATGGTGAGGAAGCAGATCACCCGGTCCTTCATGCTCTCCACCAGTTCCGTCACCGCCTGCGCCTCCTTCTCTGAGAGGACGCCAGAGCCACAGTAGATTTCCTCACAGCAGTTCCTCGACACTCCGATCACTAGAGGTCAAAGGAGAAGGAAAAGATACGATGAACCCAGTGTTAGTTCATATTACCTTTGCCAGTGGGGTTTGTGTTTCTGCTGCGGGGCTCTGACCGAGTTATTCCTGCAAAAAATGCGTCAAAGGCGCGTTTTGTTGTGGTCTCTGTTGACATTTCTTGTTTGTTGTTACTCCCCAGGGACAGACCCACGATATTTTAGTCATTTTTATAGCATACAGCCCTTCTTCAAACGCATTAATAAAAGAACACTGCAGTCAGGCAGGAAGAGGGGGGCACATTTGTCACTGCCGTTGCAAAATTTTCCAGAAATCGATCTACAAACAGACATAAGCAGAAAGAGAATAACAAATAACTTGGATTACTGAGCTGTGCCGCTTGCGTGTCTCTGGGTGACAGGAGGAGACCACTTACTGCCCCAGTTAGCGTTGAAGTTGCGGTTCAGATCAGCCCCGTAGCAGCTGCAGTCCTTAGGGGGAGCCGATCTCGACTTCCTCCACAGGCGACTCTGTGTAAAGGTTGAATGAGTCCTCAGTCGCGGCTCGTGCTGGATCCTGTTGGGTGGACTGAGAGCACAGCCAACATAACCGGTCACCCGGAAGGGGAACTCACGCTCTCGTTCTGCCAGGTATACACGTAGCCGTCGACGTTAAGCACGGGTGTGACGTAGAAGTCCAGATTCTGGAGGACAGTGTTCATCTTCTCGTCCGTTTTGTACGTCCTCAGGATCTATTTGGAATGACATCAGTGTAAATGTCCAACCAACCAACCATCCATTTTCTGTAACCGCTTGTCATATTCAGAGTTTTGGGGTCCAGAGTCTATCCCGGAGGCTACAGACTCAAGGCAGGGAACAACGCGGGACGGAGCCCCAATCCATCGCAGGGCAAACTTAACTGCCGTTCACACCTACGGACTGGCAGCTCCAGTTAACATCATTATGTTTTTGGACGGTGGGGGGGGGGAAAACTAGAGTACCCAGAGGAAGCTGTACAACGCCGTGCGGAGAGCGTGCACACTCCACACACATGGAGCCAGGGTGGAGACTTAAACCCTGCGGGGCCCGAAGCGTGAGGCGACAGTGCTGACCACTGAATCACTGTACTGCATCCAAACAACCTGTCATTTTATATTCCACGTATTTAATCGATGGACGCGGCAAATGAGCGTATTGTGAACACCTCACCTCTTTCACAAACCACTGGCAGAAGGCCGGAGAGATCCACTCCCTGGCGTGAATCCCACAGTCCATCCAGATCACCTTCTTCGACTTGGCGGAGTTCAGCCCGATCTACGGCACACCTCATTTTAAGCCGCTGCCCTTTTTTTGTCCCTCTGGTTCTCAGTTTTAGGTGTCCGCCTGCCGGTGTCGACATGCAGAACCTTCAGTCGCGCGGCGCCTCGCGCGGCGCGGCCTAACTCAAATACCTTCAAAACAGTGATGTTTCTTCCCTCAAACGTGTTTCCGTAGACCATAGAAGAGGCCACCTCCGGATTCCCCTTCACCACCGACGCCATCCATGACGTTATCTAAGAGAGAAGGGAATTCAGAGCATGTTCTACCACACGGCGGGAGCTGCTACTTCACCTCCTAGGAGGAGACCTGACCTACTTCAGCTCGGCGACTCAACATAAACTTTGCCATCTCGTAATCTTCTGTCAAACTTGAAGGGTTTTGTAGTGGTTGAATTTATAATCAACACACTATGGAATCCGATTCATAAAGAGAGTGGATTAAATTATTATTGATTTCAAGGTATATATTTTTTTCACTTGCTAGAAGTACCTACATAGATTTAATTTTTTTTTTTTTTGTTCATGATGGACTTGATATCTCACCTCATCCATGGCATGGTACTTGGTGTAGTCATAGTTCTCCAGTGTTACTCGTGGCTTGATGTCTGAAAGTCTGCCAAAATGTGACGTGACAGAAAGGTCAGGGCACAGGTGGACAGACAAATGGATTTATAAAACACCGTCCCCGTGTTCGGGAGAGAAACGGGATAGAGACATATAATCATCAGGATTTACATTTGACTTTAGCCGAGCAAAACCCAAAGTGATGACTCGGATCTCTTGAATCATAGTTGAACGTGACCCATTCCCTATAAAACAATCACAACTGCAGAGCCTAACAAAAGACATCCAGGTGCCTCACGGGGGACAGAGAAATAAGACATAAAGACTCACACGTGGTGAACTCCTAGCAGGAGCTGGGTGAAAACTAAGAAGCCGCCCGATCCCAGCATGTTGCAGCTCTGCATACCAGCACCCGTACTGTACCAAAGCAGAGCACCCAGTAATCTTAAGGCACAAGCGGCGACGGAAAAAAGATTAAATTGCCCCTCTTATCTCATAACTGGGTAATAGCGTTCCCAGCACCTTTACCCTTCGTGGAGTAAAGTGCAAACAAGTGGGCTCAGAAAATCTGACCTTATTCAAAGATCACATTTACGTAGCAGGCCATTAGAGTTTCACATCACCATTATAAAGGTGGGCGGCAGAGCCAAACCCAGAGGCTATGGGCACATGGCAGGGAATAACCCAGGATGGGGCGCCAACCCATCACAGGCAGTAATATTATTTAATAATGTTTAATAATACTCGTGTAAATTAAAAATGTTAGGTGCTATACGCAGAATTAGCTACTGCTTTTGTGTATCTTCACCCGTTCAGTAAAAAAATGCATGCGCATAACACATAGTACTATTCCACAAAATAAAAAAAAAGGCACAATGCACTGCAGTTTGGATTTTTAATACATTGTTATGATTTTTTTTGAGTGATGTCACCTGGTCAGAGTACAACACGGCTAATAATTACAAAGATAAAAGCAGATCGCTGTACGGTGTGGGGAGGGGTTTCTTTATAGCACTGCAGTTATGCTGTAAATAGTCATTTATGGCAACAAAATTACTGGATGTGCCTGCCAACTTCAGGTTAAAGTACAGCTGTCCAGAAACCTGGCGCCGACCCTCGGAAACATGGAACCAAGCAGTTGTTGCCGTATTAAAAACGTTTCTTATCTAGTTGGCAAACCCATCTTAATATGACCTGCTACTGGTACATAATTTTAAGACTGTCAACAAAAATCACAAATAAATAACTCGTATGTGGTGTTGCAGACGTATATAATTTTCTGCACCCAGGCCCTGCTGGTGCTGGAGTTGTCCTACACGCCACTGGGGGATTTAAGGTGGTGTTTGAACAAGCTGCACTAACCCTTTGCCTTTATATTGCACGCTTGATCTATTCATTTTCTTTTATATTACATGCCACCATATCAAAACAGTCCCGGTTTGCATATTGTGTGTATTCTCTGGTATGAGGTCGGACTTTTTGGAATTGATTTCTTCTTCGTAAATACATGGTATAAACAGAACATGTCAGTAAAATAAAAGTTTGGAGAACAGTGAGAAGGCAGCCAAGAGGCCATGTGTTTTAAAACCACTGACAACAGATGAGTCTTACAAAAGTATAGAGTCTCTCTGTCCGTCTCTGTCGGCTGTTTAATATTGAGAGACCGGCTCAACGGTGCGTCACCTCCCCTCTGATTGGGGGAAACATCCGAAGAAATGCTGAGTGTGACGGCAAGGCCACAATCCTGCCCGACCTCCTGAGGTTCCGCTCCATTTCAATGGGGCTGAGGCAAATCTTACAATCTCTCTGTTGCTTTGGGAGTGATATCGGCGATCCACTACAAGACGAGAACATTATCTTAAGGTGTGGGTAAGAATCGGGAAATTCCTGTGCCCCGCCCTGTTCAAAGAGATTAAATGCGTAACTCATATGTCAGTATTTTGGAATGCTTTCCATGTGTCCAAAGACATTATTAATATTGTTGTTGTTGTTGTCATTATTAGTATTAGTAGTAGTATTGATCATTGCTCTCAACTGTAATAACAGTAATGTTACAATCCTTCTGATTTTCTGTGACTGACTTTTCACATAGTTATGCTCCTGACCCAGTCTGACTGTTTCTCTGCTATGCAGGTGATTTAATGCAGCCCTGATTTAATGCATAGCTAGCCTGCTGTTTGGAGCAGACGGCTCATCCAGGAGGTGGTGGCCGGGGGGTGGTGGAAAAGGGGGGGGGGTGTTCTTAAGTCTGCCGTTCACCCGGGCTGCTCCAGGCTGAGGGAAACAGCACAACATTTCCAACGGTGGCTTTTCCCGCTGATAGATAAAAAACCCCGTAGCTCTGGTTCAGCTGATTTCTGGCATTATGGTGCTGTTTTGCTCAGCCATGTTAGTGGAAACAATCAAAGTGGAATCTCAGACTTCACTCCAAGTCCTGAACTGGCCATTGTGGCTCCGCCCATCCCCCAGGTCTCGAGAGGGGGGCGGGTGTGACCTGGACAGCGGGGCAGGGGTGGACCCGCGGTGGAGCCCCCGCGGAAGCGTGTGGGTTGCCTCCCCCACCTTCGAGCCTAACTCAGAAGATGAGTTGCATGCTTTAATCCTAATGAGGAACCAGTTAGACAAAGACACAGAGGTGAGTGGGCCAGGACACAACATAGATCCACACACATCATAGTCCAAGACAGCACATTGCCATTTAATCCTTATTCCAGTTCCCATTTTAAGGCCCCCTCAGCTGCATAGGAGTGCATGGTATAAAAATGTAAAGGTACTTCTCATTGTTGCTAGTGAATTGATCGTTCTATGTCTCTTGTTCCCTTTCGGCCAGCAGGTGTCACTGGTCATCCTGCTTTTCCCCTCTCTGTCTTGTAGTCCTTTAGCCCCTAGTGTGTTTCCCTGCTCCCTGGGCTATGTGTAGTTCAATTGAATGAGTATGTGGCTCAGAGGCTAAACCCCTCCAGTAATGAGTTCAGCATAGATGAAAGGCCACAAGTATTGTGAGGCTTCTTATAAAAAAGCAGAGAATGATGCTCCTGGATATAAATCTGGCTGATATGACAGAATAATTTAACCCCTCCTTACCTAAAAAGACAGGGACATGGTCCTTAAATGACCTCCTCATGGCGTGTTAGACTGACTGCTGCCCAAAGAAGATACAGGGAGGGATCTGACTGTGCGATCCACCCCAGGGAATGTGCAGCATCGACACTGGAGCCAGTGACGGACACGATTAAGCCTTGAAATTGGGGGAATTCTTTTCCCATGCTGACAGCCAGAGACAGACACTGTTAACACAAAGATCACTAAATAAGACAATCTTTTTCGGGCATTGGCCTGAGAATTCAGGACAACTTGTGGCTCTTGGGACACTGACCAAGCCCATTATAGGATGGGAAACAGTGTTGATGACAGGAACAGAACAGGGAAACCTTTCTGTAATAGGATTAGTCGGTGTGGGCATGCGGCCGCTTCCTGCCTCTGCTTTGTAATGTTATGGTTGTTGTTTTTCATGGTTTCTCTGGTGACCTGCTTGGAATCGCCCGCCGATGAATTGCCACCACTGGTCATAACCACCAGCATGTGATCTCCTATAATGGTGGGGGATGTTTCCAGTGGGGGAGGCAGTTCAGATGAACGGACAGTATATGATGTCCTCTTTCATGACTCTCTGTGGCTTTATCATCAACCCCCCGCCCAGGCTCTTACTCTAGGATGGAGACAACCAAATGTAAATACATCTTTTCATCAATAGGTGCTTTCACATTGCAGGAACTTTTTTCAAGAACTAGAACCATTTTCCAGAACCCGGAACTTTTATCATATTCACACCTAGAGAACTCCACCCGATTGTATTTCCTCGGAGGCAGTTCCAGACTCTTACACCCATAGCTTTGTGGCTTTAATAACATACAGGAAAAACATATGATATAGCGGACTTGCATATAATTGGAATTTCGCTTATAATGGCCAAACAATCTGGTCCCCAGGGCTGCTTTTAGCTGTAGTTTTGTTCGGCTATAACGAACATGCAGGCTCTGCCTACAAAGTGCGTGGCGTGCGGGTGTTCTGTCGAGTTGAACTACTTTGTCCAGTTAGGCTACTGTAGTGCTAATCGATAGCCCTAACCGGTCCCCCCCCCCCCCCAAAGACACTAACCCCCAAACGTTGGAACTGCTCATGCGCAAAAAGGCCCAGTAGTACGTCTCGATAGGTAGCGCAACTCGTCAGAACACCCGGTGATATCCAGCACTGTGCCTTGGCTGTCGCAGCTTAAGCTGTTCCCACTTTCCGTTGCGCACTTAAATTCACCGGAAAATTCAAGGTATTAGCCTATGTTTTGTTTCTTTAATTGTCATGTTGACATGTTGCTCATTGTTGGACACCTGCGTCCCTCCACTGTGTGCGATGACGTCATCAAACAACCTGTCGACTCCGCTTCGACTTTATTGAAGTCGTTAATGCCCTAGCATGACGCATGCCACCAACTGGGCTCTGGAGCAGTGGAAACTTATGATGTGGAGTGATGAATCAGGCTTCTTTGTCCGGCCGTCTGATGGGTGAGTCTGGGTTTGGCCGACGCCGGGAGAACATTGCCTACCTGACTGCATTGTGCCGACTGTATAGTTCGGTGCAGAAGGGAAAATGGTACGAAGTTGTTTTTCAGGGGTTGGGCTGGGACACTTAGTTCCAGTGCAGGGAACTATTAATGCTCCAGCATATCAAGGCAACTTGGACAATTCTATGCTTCCAACTTTGTGGTAAAGGTTTGGGGAAGGCCCTTTTCTGTTCCAGCATGACTGTTCCTTAGTGCACAAAACGAGGCCCATAAAGGCATGGTTGGGTGAGTTTGGTGTGGATTAACTTGACTGGCCCTCACAGAGCCATGACCTCAACCCCACTGAACACCTTTGGGATGAACTAGACTGCAGGCCAGACCTTCACGTCCAACATCAGTACCTGACCTCACAAATGCTCTTCTGAAGGAATGGGCAAAAATTCCCACATAAAAAGTGACAGCTGTTATAGCTGCAAAGTGGGGCGGGGGGCAACTCCATATTGATGCCTATGGGTATAGAATGGGATGATATAAAAGTTCCCGTAGGTATAATGGTCAGGTGTCCAAACACTTTTGAATCTATAGAGCATAGAGCAGGGCTCTCCAGCTCCAGTCCTAGAGAGCTCCAGCACTACACATTGCTGTAAATTCAAATCCAAGGAGTGAAAATTATGAAGCATTTTCAGCAAGGACTTTATCCAAAGATCCTTCTGGGCACAAGCTGCCCAGCTTCTGAGACAAATTTAAAAACAGCCAAGCATTACAGCAGCGTGCACAGATGTTCATATGCATCAGTGTATATGCTTTATGGATCTCATTTTCAAAGGCTATCAGAATGAGGTGGACTCATGGCTGGAGGTGAACACAGAACGTGAGCGAGAGAACCTGTTCAGGGCCAGCCAGCTGCTCCACACACTATGAGAAGACTGCAGCCTGTTTCCTGTGGGATTCCGCACTGGGGAGAAGTACCTGTCTGTCATGGTAGGCCACGCCCACCTGTCACTGTCATTGTAGGCCACCCCCCCTTTCACAGTCATGGTAGGCCACGCCCACCCATCACTGTCATGG
>JAABNY020000104.1:81027-93190 GCA_015164015.2 Brevimyrus niger | reverse complement strand
CATCTCCTATTGGCTGTTCAGTAGTCAATACTCAGCAACCTCATCTTATAGAATGCTTCTACAGTAGGCTTCTTCCCCAAGGCCTGCTCACATCACATCTCATCGCCCTTTTTTTCCCCTTCAGAGTTGGATGCACCCACTAATGTTGGGTACAGAAATGTGACTGAGGGCAGTGCCGTGATTATCTGGGGTGCTCCGCGTGCCGCCATCTCAGGCTACCGCCTGTTCCTGAGCATGGAAGGCAGCAACGCCAAGCAGCTGAGGATTCCCCCGCGTCTGTTCCGGTACACCCTGCTGAACCTGCGGCCAGATACCCAGTACACCGTCACACTGCATTCCGAGAAAGACAGTGTGTTAAGTGAGGGTGTCAACGTCACTTTCACCACTGGTGAGTCTACTTAAAAAGCATGTTGCACATACAAGCCTTCTTCAGCTCCATTAAACTAGCCTAAGATTAATCATACCAGCAGGTGCACTGATGATTAGCTATCTTTCCATACCAACTTGCTAAGAAAGTGATTATAGTCGGTAGGTTTTGGAGCACACACAGATTAAGGATAGAATAAATAGCTCTCTGAGCTGTGTGCCACAGGACTTAAGCAGGTTTATTTCCTACCCTCAGGCCGACCCATGAGAAATGCCCCACGCTTCACTACTGACATCACCAGTACCTCCATAACCATCTCCTGGAGTCCCGAGCGCAAGGTTGGATACAAGGTAACTCAGCTGCTCCTAACGAAGTTCACACTTAAAACAGCTTAAGGAGCCCAGGTTGCCTCATTGGCTTCGCTAACATCCCACCGATTGTGCACCCCAGCTGACAGTGAGGCCAAGTTTGGGTGGCGAAGCCCCCAAGGATAAAACATCAGACTCTGGCACCATCATCATTTCCGGATTGAACCCCGGCATTGAGTACACCTATAGTATCCAGCCCGTTATCAATGGCCAGGAGCAAGGCACCCCAATCACACGTCGCGTTGTCACACGTAAGTAGCAGCTGTTAAAATCTGGGCCTTTAGTCATCGGTGTAGGTAGGAAAATATTTTTAAAATATTCAGTTAATTAAAAATTATTGTATGGTTTCATGTCTAACATTTTAATGTTTGAATACATTTTAAACTATGATGATATGGTTTTGAAGTCCTTTTACAGACATTATTACATTAATGTGGCCATAAATATCTATCTCTGACATCAGTCCCTCAGGTGAAGAGTGTCATGGCACAGCAATTACTTGTCATGTTCTCTCCCCGTCACTCCACCTCACAGCCCTGTCCCCGCCCACTGACCTGACTGTGACACCCAAACGAGACACCGGCGGCCTGAACGTCCAGTGGACCGACGCCGAGACTCCCGGTAAATATTGACTGTCCACCCCGTCCGCCGCCCACACAGTCTCGCCATGCGACTTGAACATCATCACGGCTGCCTTTTCCCATTGGACAATTTGTCTTTGGAGAACAGATTGGAGGGCAGCAAGTGTTTGTTTGCGAACCTGTTGATCGATTTTATAATACCAGACAGAAATCCGTCAAAATTAAATGTGGAAGAGGAATGGTGTAAAGAGTTCACATACATCTGTGAACAAGTGGGGGGAGGGGGTCTTAGGTCTGGGTTTAAGGCTTAGTCTCGTATTTTTGTTGGCTAGTTAGTTCGTCTGTTGGAAATGGGGGGGGGGGGGGACAGGGGCTACCCCCCCTTCCCAAAATTAAATCAGTAACACTCTCTAGATTATTTATCTTTTATTATGAATCCATGTGTTTCTGTGGCCATTTCACTGCACATGCAGAGCGCGAGGATGAAACGTGTACCTACGACAGCAAAACTCAATTTATCATCAGTTACTTTTTTGTCTGTTTTAGTTATGAAACTGCACCCTAAGCAGTGTTAGACCTTTTTTAAATGATGAAATCTTTATTATTTTTAAAATTATTTAAAAATCTTTCTTAAATCGCATCCGTTCGCAACGTGCGCCCACTGCGATGTCACAATTCACGTTGCGGTAGAACCTGCCCAGAAGCTCTTCATTTCGCCCTGCGTGGAGTATTGTCGTGTGACTGTCGACCTTTTCTCCCAGGCATCACCGGCTACCATGTGACCTGCACCCCAACCAATGACCAGAGGGGTAACTCCCTGGAGGAGTTTGTGAGCCCGGAGAAGAACTCCTGCGTTCTGGAGAACCTCACCCCTGGCCTGGAGTACAATGTCAGTGTCTTTACGCTCAAGGACCGCATGAAGAGCGTCCCCGTCTCCACCATAATCACCCCAGGTAGGGCAGCTCTATAGGACTTCTCTCCTAATCTAACATAGACAGAGTTCAACATAATTCACCAAAATTTGTACCTGAACAGTCTTCAAATGATGCCATGTATATACAACCTCTCCCCAGGTTACAATGGGGTTACATTCCGATGAACCTACTATAAGGCGAAAATGCATTTTAATACAGTACACCTAACGTAACAAACATAATAGCCTAGCTATCACAAAGTCTATTTTATAACAAGGTGCTGAATATCTTGTGTAATTTATTGAACCATCATACACATCGTAAAGCAGAAATATCATAACATGGACCACTGTAACCCAGGGGGCGCCTGTAATTGTAAAAAGGTTCCCTGGTTTTTCCATCCCACAGCGTGTCAGATCAGTGACCTTCTTCCTCAGCGTTAACATGTGGTTCCCTGATGGGTTCCAGCATAACTGATCCTCATAGCTCCCCTTTCTATCCCGTGCTGTCGCTCTAACCCCCCCTTCCCCACTAGATGTCCCTCAGCTTACCGATCTCAGCTTCGTCGACGTCACCGACACCACGATTGGCCTGAGGTGGACCACGCTGAACCACACCTCCATCACGGGGTACCGCGTCACGGTGGTGGCGGCGGGGGAGAGCATCCCCATCTACGAGGACATGGTGGAGCCCACGAGGGGCTACTTCACGGTGCATGGCCTGGAGCCTGGCGTCGACTATGACATCAGTGTCACCACTGTCACCGACGGCGGAGAGAGCGAGCCCATCACGCACACACAGCATACCGGTGAATAGCCACTCTTGGTTTTATGAAGGCTTTGGGTATATAGATGGCATTTATTGGGAGCTGAGGCAATGCACCACTACTACCTGTATAGCAGATAGTTATTGCTTCAGATACAATCCCAAAGCTATAACAGGATCATAATCCTCCACTGGAGTTAGCATGCATAGACTGTACAATGTTGTGGGAACGTGTCACCCAGTGGTGTTCTAGATGAGACCCAGACTTAGAGTGATTTCGGGCATCTGGTACTGCTTTGGGAACATTTAATTTGCACCAGGTGCCAGGCATTCTGTAATCAATGCCGATTTCTAGCCGCTTTTTCCTTGCCACGTTTCCCCCCCACGCCGGTATGATGTTGACCAGACAGGCCGATTCCTAACGCTTAGCCTAATGCCACCTACGACTTCTCTCCTTCAGCTATTCCTGCTCCCGCCGAGCTGACCTTTGACGGGGTGGGCCCGGACACAATGAAGGTGACCTGGACTATCCCGTCTGTCCCCAAAACGAGAGGCATCACCCACTTTGACGTCCGTTACCATCCGAGCAACAACGTCGACGACATCATGGAACGCCGCATCCGCGGGGACAACAGCATCATTCTGCGTGGTGAGCAGACGCGTAGCGACAGGCTATGGTGCTAATGTTGCCATGCAACTATGTCTGCCCTGGGTTTAAGATACCTGCTTCAAGATTGCATTGGCTTACGTGCTAACTTTCATACTTAATCCTAACCGGAAGGAGTAAGTTGAGGTTTTCCATAGTGTAATCCTGTCCTCCTACAGTCCAAAAGCATGCTTTAAGTAAAATAGTGTCTTTTAAATTACCAATTTGTATGAGCGTGTTTGCCCTGTGGTGGACTGGCAGCTGAGTCCCCGGCTTTCTGCCTCGAGTTTCCAGAAAAAGGCTCCAAGCTCACTGGTCTTTCCACCATTCTTTCCATTACAAATAATGGAAAGGAGATCAATGCAATTCATTAAAGCATTTGCAGGAACACCTTCTATGAATACCATGTCTATAAGAATCTATGAACACATTCATAACTCATTATAATACATTGATAAAGCATTAAAAAATGGCTATAAAATATTATAAAAAGGCATAACACATTATAGCCATGTTTATTGTCCATTATGAAGGCTCTATGAAACTTATCTATAATGCACTATAGACACTTTCATAGAGCAGTACAGAGCATCCTTAATTCCTAAATCAACCATTGTAATGCAATGTGAAGGTAACTATAGTGCATTATAAATGCTAGCTTTTAGTAAAGTGTTACCACATTTTCTTGCTCAAACCTGACCTGACCTGACCTAACTCCTGCTTTTCCAGACCTGCTACCAAATACAGAGTACTTTGTGAGTGTGGTGTACACGTACGAAGGGCGTGAAAGTCTGCCGGTCACAGGAACTCAGAGAACAGGTGAGCCTTATCCTCTGGGAAATCCGCTCCAGGCACCTGGAGCTGTAATCGCTCTCCTCATGGGGTATGAGAACCTAAAGCCTCTTGTTCCCCTCTAGCACTGGACTCCCCTACTGGTCTGGACTTCTCAGAGGTGTTCACCAATTCCTTCACCATCCACTGGCTGGCCCCTCGAGCCTTAATCAGCGGCTACCGGATCCGCTATCAGATGGCCAGCGGCGGCCGTGCCAAGGAAGAGCGGCTACCTCCAACGCGGAACCACTTTACCCTGACAGGCCTGGCACCTGAGACGGAGTACATCATTAACATCTACGCCAGGGCCGGCCATGTGGAGAGTCTGCCCCTCACCGGTCGCCAGGCAACCAGTACGAGATTCTACACAGTTTCCCATTTAGATGTCTGGACATCTTATTGAAAAAAAAATCTGTTGTTTCGCCCCTGCCGTAAACCTTTGGATGAGTCTCGTTAAGAACCTTTTGTTGTTTCTGCTCCATTTTAATCGCTGTGTTTCTTCTCGCAGTCTCTGATGCCCCGACTGACCTGAAAGTGGACTCCTCAACTCCCACGAGCGTTTCCATCAGCTGGGATTCCCCCCCTGCCACCGTCAGGTACTACAGGATCACCTACGGGAAGTCAGGTCGGTACATCGGCGCGCCTCCGCCTGCCTTTAGCATCAGCGTCGTCAGCGTCGGGGCATGTGGGTCACGCTTGGCACTTGCTCCCGCATGCCTCAGGAGGTCACGAGACGCCAAAGGAGTTCACCATCCCGGGCTCCCAGTCGACGGCCACGATCCAGAACCTGCAGCCCGGCACAGCCTACACCATCACGGTTTACGCCGTGACGGGACGAGGGGACAGTCCAGCCTCCAGCACACCCATTCACATCACTCACAAGACTGGTACAGAATTTATTTTGGTCATGGTCACATGGTCATTTTTAACATGGTTATAATATGATGATTTAAACTTTGAAGCCCGTGGAGTGGATTTACCTTGCTCTGTCAATGCCTGGTTGAACCAATTAAATAATGAGTAAGATACAGATTATTTTTCCCATTAAGGTAATTACTGTGAAGTAGTATTTCGCAACCCGGGCCTCAAGGAACCATAAACAGTCTATATTTTTGCTCCCTCCCAACTCCCTGATAGACAGTCTACATTTTTGCTCACTACCAGGAGCTAGGAGGGGGCAAAAACCTGGACTGTCAGAGTTCCCGAGGACCAGATTGGCAAACTCTTTCTGTTAGGTGACATCATGTGCACGTGTTCCTTTTCCTTAGCTGTCGATGCTCCCTCGGGGATGGAGGTGACAGATGTGAAAGACACCTCCATTACAGTGCGTTGGAACCCAGCCCAAACTCCCGTCACAGGATACCGGGTCACTGGCACCCCCAAGAGTGGCCACGGCCCCTCCTTTTCTGAGGTGGTTGCCCCTGGTAAGAAAAGAATTTTCCTTTGTGAACGTGGCACAATAATAATGCAAATGTTGATGAATTAAAAATAAATGACTAACACTTTACTGTTAGTCTAGCTATCACTCCGTGTGGGGTCAGGAGTATCCTGAGATCCTAATAATCCCCTCTTGTGTTGCAGACCAGACAGAATTCACCTTCTCGGGCCTGATGCCCACTAATGAGTATGAGCTGAGTGTATTTGCTCTGGGCCAGAATGGAGAGAGTCCACCGTTGGTTGAGACTGCAGTGACAAGTGAGTGAACCCATAGTAACACAACATGTCGGGCCACAGGACATGCAAAATCAAAGCTGCGAGAGTCCGGTCCCTGTTTGCTTTCTGACCACCCCCTCTACCCCTTTATTACCGGACAGCTGTGGACCGGCCTAAAGACCTTGGCTTCTCTGACGTGGAGACCACCTCCATGAGGATCAGCTGGGAGAGCCCAGATGGGGTAGTGACGTCATATAGGGTGTTCTACTCCAGTCCAGAGGAGGGTGAGCGAGAGCTGCAGCCCGCTCCCCACGGGGAAGCCGAGAGCGCTGAGCTGCCCGGCCTGCGCCCCGGGACAGAATACACCATCAGAGTCATCGCCGTGCACGACCAAATGCAGAGCACGGCCTTGGTGGGGACCCAAGCCACAGGTGCGGCCTCAGGACGCGTTCATGTTGTGCCCGCAGAAGCGGAATTCGTCACGTGCTGTTTTGCTGCAGCTGGGTGTGATCACTTACTCGTTTACTCTACCCCCACCCCGCCACCCCCCTCCAAATGTAGCCATCGCTGCCCCCACCCGCCTTGAGTTTTCCCATGTGGGTCCCACAACCTTCACCATCACGTGGGCGGCTCCCAGAGCTGTGCTGTCTGGGTACCGTGTGGTTGTTAACCCCAGGAACAAGAATGGACCACCCAAAGAGTTCAACCTGGCTCCGGATACCACCCACGTCGTGGTACCAGGACTAATGGTAATTCTTCAAGTGTGTCCCCATTATAGATGTGTGCGGCTCAGCGGGCAATGCCTCTGTGCCTGTCATCAGGAAATTGCTGGTTCATGCCCAGCCCTGGCAAAATAGCCAATATCCCCTGGAGGTGAGACCCTTAACCCCTGGGATCAGTGATTAAGCTTGTTCTCATGTGTGTCCCATGTAGAGCAAAATGACGCAAAGCAAAGCAGAAACTTTCCCCACGGCAATTAAAAAAGTATCGCTATATAAACTCCTGAAGGGCCTTGATCACATGATCAAATTTAAACCAAAGATATTATTGTCTCAATACTTTAAATGTACAAGGTGGGGGAAAAAAAGACATTTTCCTTTCTAGCACTGATGTCGACATCATCTTGTGAGGCATTGTTCCTCTGTGGATTTACTCTGTGTTCTTTTCCCTGCACCTGCAGGTCAGCACAGTATATGAGGTCCAGGTCTATGCCCTGAAAGACACCGTCACCAGCCGTCCTGTCCGGGGGGAGATCACAACTCTGGACCGTAAGTCTGCGCCATAGGCCCATATCGACATCTGTCTGCAGTTGTATCAACGTTGGCACTGTCAGTGACCCTGTCTATATAAGGTCATCCCCCATAAGCCCATGTGCTGCTCCCTCTTAAATCCTGTCCTTTGTTGGCACAGATATCAGCCCCCCTCGCCGTGTGCGAATCTCAGACGTGAAGGAGTCTTCCATCACTCTCACATGGCGCTCAAAGACTGAGACCATCACTGGCTATCTCATCGAAGCCAAGCCCTCCATCGGTGGCCATCTGCCCCTTCAGTGGAACGTTCCGGCACAAGAGCGTGCCTACACCATTACCGGTATGCTCTTGACTGCATGGTCATTCCATGGCCATAATCCCCTGGTCGGTTGACACAGGATCACTACGAGTTCTCCCTGTCATACCCCCGATTACTGTCCTTCAGGTCTCCAGCCTGGTACCAGCTATGTCATTCAGATCTACACGCTGAACGGAGCTTCTCGCAGTGACCCCTTCACCCTCACTGCCACTACAGGTACAAGCTTTGCCCCATTGGGTGTGCAAAAATGATGAGATTGCATGACGTATTGTTGCAATCACGTTTCCCTTTGACGTATGGTCGCCAGAATTATTCAATGTTTCTCTCAAACTGAAATCCAGTTGTAATGCTTGTAACAATATGTAACGATATATAACAAATATGTAACGATATAAAACAAATATGTAACGATATAAAACAAATATGTAACGATATAAAACAAATATGTAATGATATATAACAAATATGTAACGATATGTTCACAGTTAAACCAGTGGTGGAACCTCCTACCGACATCCGTTTCATCTCGCTGACACCCAGCAGCATCTCATTCGCTTGGGAGCCTCCTCGAACCCGCATCACCGGCTACTACATCACCTACCAGGAGTTTGGAGGAACCCCCAAGGAGCTCACTCCTCGTCCGCACGCCGGCATGAGCTATGCTACCGTCAGCGGTGCGTGAGCTTTGGGGATTCACCGTGTTAGTGCTGTAAGAAAGCTGCTCAGGTAAAGGGTCTTTCCTATCTCACCCTGTGCTTTGGTCTTAGGTTTGAAACCTGGCACTGAGTACACCGTCAGAATCACCGCCTTGCAAAACGGACAGAGCAGCGTCGCCCTGGTGGGCAAGGCCACAACCCGTAAGTACACTAAATATTCACGTTCCTACACACTGACAAAAACAGTCTGCAGAATCCCCAGTACCATTCCTGCCACGGTAAGACAAAGGTTTGTATCTTTTTTTTCACTGGAAGAAAAGGGTTTTTTTTTTTTTGCTGGAAAGCAAAGCTTTTAACCAGACTGCTCCAGCAATGGCTTTGCCTTTAGCTTGCTTTCTCATGATGCTCTGACTTTTGAATGGTGTTGAGATTCAAAAGAAACCACAGCAAGCCTATGCGACAGCCAGTTAATGGATCCACTAGTCAGGTAGACCTATTGGATCCATTGCCCCCTCTAGCATCCACCTAGCTAACACAGGACCCCCTTTAACCCGCTTGCTCCTAACCCATCTCTTCGCTAGAACTGGACATGCAGCTTCCTGTGCATCCTCTCCCTGGCCCTGGCATCCTCGACGTGCCCGAAGACACCACTGATTTTGAAGACAACCACGTGCAGCTTCTGGGAACCAGTGGACCAGAACTCCCTGGCCAGCACGGCCAGCACATCTACACAGAGTACCAGAGCCTGCACGGCAACGGGCAGCACCTGCTACCACACGGCCGCCAGCCACTGGTCTATGTGCCCCAGGCGGGCCCCGACGGGGTTCGCGTACCCGTGGTGCGGCTCGATGAGGACCCCGTGCCAGGCTTTCCCTTGTCGTTTGCAGAGAATGATACAGGGATCCCTCAACAAGCGCTAACGCAAACCACCATCTCCTGGAGGCCTCTCCAGCAGAGCTCTGCCTATGTCGTGTCCTGCTATCCTCGCACCAACCTCGAAGAGAAGATGTTCCAGGTAAGTGTATTCGTTTCCCAAAACTTGCATCTTAGAACAAGCCCTTTCCTTCATGAGGGATGTGAGCCCAATAGTCTTTCAAATGAACTCCACAGTAGAAATCTAGTAAAGTTTTTCAGGTGCGTTCTGGAAGCAAATTAGATTTGGTGTTGCCTTCTCTGAGGTTAATAGAACTTGGTATTACTGATACAGCCAGAATATCAACACTTCCCATGATCTCCCCATGACTGTGTTTAGTTTGGACAGAGTCCAAGCACACTAATGTCAGTTTGACTCTGAGGATTAGAAAGGCCCACCTACCACTTGGAAAGAGCCAGAAGTTCAGCAGTGTTGAGTGACCACGTATAGTTTCTTCCACCACAGAGGGGGATGTTTTGTTTGACAACATGAGCAATGCTTTTGTTGGGACTTTCCAAAAACTCCATGGGACACGGGTGAGCGCAAAAGACCGTTCTGACGCCTCCTACGCGTCTGTTCCATCAGATGCGTCTCCCGGGGACGGCCACCAGCGCCACACTCATCGGCCTGACCTCAGGGGCCTCATACAACGTCATCGTGGAGGCCCTTAAGGGATCTCTCAAGCACAAGATCCTTGAGGAGATCATCACAGCAGACAACTCGGGTAAACACCCATTTCAGAGGAGCTTATCCGCGGTGCAGACTCATTAAGAACAACTTACTGATATAAAGAGTGATACTACGCAGTACGGTCAGACTGTGGGCAAATGTCAGTCTGTGTTTAACTGGATCCCTCTGCGAAACACGCAGTTCCAGAGGGTGTGCCTTCCAGCACCGACGTGTGCTATGACACCTTCACGGCCACCTACCACGACGTGGGCACTGAGTGGGAGCGCATGTCCGATACTGGCTTCAAGCTGTGGTGCAAGTGTCTGGGTCTGGGCAGCGGCCATTTCAGATGCGACTCGTCCAGTGAGTCACTGCTCCGTCCGGCTCAGCTGCTCGATTATATTCGTCGTAAAATTCCAGATTAAATGGTAGTTTTTCTGGTTCCAGTTGCCGTTCTGGTGCCAAAGCTCCTCTTTGTTTCACCAATAACATTCAGGAGTGAAGCACTGCTTAAAGAATTAATGGTAACACTTTACTGGAGGGGGCACAAATAATATAGTATTATACTATTACTTGTGCATTAATTAACCACAAACTAAGTATTAGTTACATACGGATCTCATGTTAATTCATCATTAATGAATCATGATGTATCTTTTCTCAAGTAGCTTTTATATTTGTTCAAGATGTGTTCATGGTTTGTTCTTCTCTAGTAACTGAGTTATTACTCAAGTATTTGAGCCCCATCCAGTAAAGTACTACCGAATTGATCTTCTTTCGGTCACACTACTTGGGGAACATAAGTAATGTATTAGTACAAGCTTACTTAATGCATTATTTAATCAGTACCTAAGTGTTAGGTGCTGATCCCATGCTCGTTCACTCAACCAATAACAGTCCATGTATTACATCCAGGAGCATGTTAGTTAACAGTTAATGAATTTTTTTATTAGTTAATATAGTTCCTGCATGGAATACATGGACCGTCATATTTGATTAATGATGAACCAATGCTCAATTAATGGTTAATTAATGCATTAAGTAAGCGTGTCCCCTCTAGTGAACTGTTACCCTTTCTGCAGTCCCACTACCTGCTTCACCCAATTGACCTAAATGCGTTTTGCCCTTGCGCCCTGCCCTCTGCCCCCTGCCCTTCCTCAGAGTGGTGCCATGACGGCGGTAACAGCTACCGCATTGGTGAAAAGTGGGACCGCCAGGTTGAGAATGGTCACACGATGAGCTGCACCTGCCTGGGTAACGGAAAGGGCGAGTTCAAATGTGAACCACGTAAGTTCTCCTTCAGCGGTCACAGCCGTGTGACAATACGTGGTTAAAGATGCCGTTTAATGACTGCCGCTTAACTCTGAATGCTTCACAGACGAGTCCACATGCTACGATGAAGGAAAGGTGTACCGTGTGGGGAACCAGTGGCAGAAAGAGTATCTGGGAGCCATTTGCACTTGCACTTGCCATGGTGGACAACAGGTAAGGGGTCCTCCACACCACTAGAGGGCAGGGTCATTTTTATCAGCATGGGGTTCTGCCTCCACCGGGGCTCCAATTGGTTGATTTTTTTTTACCCTGCTCCCCCCACCCACCAGGGATGGCGCTGTGAGAACTGTAGACGGCCAGGCGGAAACGTGGATGGGATCCTGGTGCAACCGGTGAACTCCGATGCATTCCAACGCTACAGGGAAAACATCCTGCGCAAAATGGTAAATTTGCTGCCTGCCAGCCTGGCTTTCTCACTCCCAATATACATGTTAAGATGGACTCTTGGGGATTCTTTCCTCTCTTTTACATGCATTAGTATGTTTAATAGATGTTCCCCCAGGCTCAAGTGTCATACAGTAACTGGGAATAGCAACCGACCATCAGTTTCTGCTCCAGGGTGCCTAATAGGTTTGCTACCTGCTGTCTCTCATGCAGAACATCCAATGTCCCATTGAGTGCCTCAGACCAGAGCTGCTTGCAGAAACCCAAAACCCTGAGCAGTGAAGGGGTGCATCCCCTCCGGCTGCTCCAGTCACACCAAGGAGACCCACATGAAGGCCTCTGCCTCAGCTGTCGTGCCTCACCTCTCTGAACAGCGTCCTGTAGCTGCTTCCCTGCCTCGCCACGTTGTGACCAAAGACTCCCGCAAAGCCGTTCTCCTCCTGCACGTATTTTTGGTTTTGTGATTTGCGCACGTTTCTCTTTGGTTGGTTGTGTGTGTGTGTGTGTGTGTGTGT
>JAABNY020000104.1:50770-66684 GCA_015164015.2 Brevimyrus niger | reverse complement strand
CTCAATGCTGTCCGAGTACTCCCGCTGCTCCGCATGGTGTGTGTGTGACAGGCACGAGCAGAAGATCACAGATCTTCACTTCAACCCGGTTAACGCAGCCCAGCTCCCTCTCAGAGCCATTTATACAGTTTAATATTTCAAACTTTTACAATAAATTCATCTGCACAGAGTGGCAATGTTTTAATTATTCTTGCCCTGTTATGCATATTGATATGCGATTCAGTTTGATGCTCAGCTCTGTTTTAGATTAATATGGTCTTACAACACGGTACTGCTAACGACCACTGAGAAGAGGGTTCTGCTCCACTTTCTTGTTAAGACCATCACCTTCTCTAGAGGACGGAACGTCACGGGAAGTGAGAAGGAAGTTCCAGGACTGAGGATGATGGTCTTGGGGAACAGCGTGATGAAGACTTCAGAGATGGGGGGCCTGTGCGAGACAACAGCGAGGGTTAATATTCGGCGTGTGACCTGCTGTCCACCCCACTGTCCACAGCGAGCTCTCCAAAGCCAGCCGCACTCGGAGATTCACTTGAAGTGGAGCTTCTGCAGTTTGCTGTGGACGTTCTTCAGCATCAGGCTCTTGGTGACCTCCCGGCCCGGCTCCCAGCTCTCCCAAACCAGCTGCTTCTGCGTCTCCACTCCCAGGAAGCAGCCGCGACGGGACACCGCCCCCCTGCCGAGCTCCGCGAGCTGTGGCAAGCTAGCACCCTGCTGGGTGGACATAAAGACAGATGCTGCCAATCACACTGTCACCACTAGGGGGCATAAGCAGCAGAAGCAGTCACATGGCGGACATATTAAGAAATATAAACACAAAAACAAGACTCGCTTGTAACCACACTTTCAGATCCACCTGTGTTAATGGTATGTGGTAGCCTACCGGCTCATGCTTGGTGCAGGCTGCCATCTGAAAGGTGTCAGATTTCAAAGGGTTTAATGAAATCTCTGCCAACATTGGAGACCTAGGGGAAACAAATATGCAGCACGAACTGGATATTTGTCTTTTTCCACAACATGTTATTCACCATAGGAACGCCACTGACGTTTCACGTAAGAGGTTCCAATCAAGATCGGAACATTTAATGCAAACGCGGATAAAGCTTTGTACGACGTTAGGCTATATGTTCGTCTGACGTTTGTATGTCGTTTAATGTAATGTGCTTTGAGACAATGCAATGTTGTGAAAATGCGCCATACAAATAAAATCGAATTGAAATTTAGCTGAATTTAAATCATGCCAGTAAATTCGGAATCCATGTGCACATAACTCATTAATTCCTTGATTGATTCATTCATTCGAGCCGCAGTTTTTGAAGAGCGGAAATCTGCAGATGGTGTCGACCAAAAAAAAAATTCAAAAACTGGATTAATTTATTAATAAAAAGAGAAAAAGTTGCGTGCCTTTTAAGTCTTACCTCTTTTACACCGAAGATTATTAACAGACTTGTTCTGAAAGTAGTTTGAACACAAACTTTCCTTTTCTCCTAGGCTACTGTGATACCTACGGCGCCGCTGAAATGTTGATACGCGATCGCACCATAGCAACCACGGGCGCTGTACTGGGACAAAACACGCCACTGGGAAAATATTCCCATAAATTAACGTTTTCCCCAGTTTTAAAATTTCTTAACGTTTTCATGTTTTCCCAGACTCTGCACAAGAGGTAACGGAGTTAATACAGAAAGTATATTTTAATTTAATTCGAGTTTTTGTTTTTTGACGAAAATAAAATTTGTTTTAGTGTATATTTAGTGGACGAAAAATACATGATATTTAGTCATATAAATGTATTTAAGTTTTATTCTAAAGTTTAAATCTAAATTAGATGCATTTAATGAAACTAACAGGTTTAGACATAATCTAATACGGTAATACATAATTTTCACTCTTTGAGAATGTCACTTAATTTTCTTGCATATGACGTATCTACATTCACATTATAAGAAAAAACACACATTACATTGAACATGAACAAAGAAAACTATTGTCCTCTCTCACAAACATAAACAGATATTACACTAGTGAAAGCCTACTGAGTTGTGAATGAACCTTGCCGATGGGCTAATTCCTCCTACAGGACAGGTTGAGGACCGATACGCATCCAGTGTAAAACAGGGGTCAGAATAAGTGGTACATTAAAAAACATGTATGTATGTCTTCATACACCTATACTGTTCTGGTAATTAAGCAGGAAGTGCAGGGCATATGTTGGTGAACTAATCTCTTGATTTTTCATTCAGGGATTACCAAATACTGGCAAAATATTCTTTGAAATGCCATGTTAAAAGAATATCTAAATGTTTTTGAATTTGTAAATTATATGCTAACTGCTGCGATAGGCTGGCCCCCTGTCCAGGGTTGTTCCCTGCCTCGTGCCCGTTGCTTCCGGGATAGGCTCCAGACCCCGCGTGACCCAGTAGGATAAGCGGTTTGGAAAATGGATGGATGGATGGATGGATGGATATGCTAACTGTTGGTGTCAGGATTTTTCCCTGCCTTGTCTCATTCTGATCTGTGTGGCCCTAAGTTTTACTCTATTTATAGCCCATTGAAAAAAAGGTAGTACTACAATTGGTACTAAGTTTGGGGTGCAGGCTCAAACGGCCTAAAAGCTATTGAAAAAAAGGCCTAATTTTATTGAAAAACAATCTGTGTCCTATAGGCCTGAGGTAGTAGCATAATTTGCAGCCATTTGGTTGTCATAAACTCCCATTGCCTAGAAGCTATTGAAATAAATATATTTACCTGATTTTTCCTTTTAAATGGATAATTTAAATGCAATGCAATAAAGCGGTAAAATTAGTAAAGTTCACTATTTCTTGTACATGTCAGATAGTTGTAAAATATGTACTCATTTTGGAGTTACTGGGTCCCGTTGCATTGAAGTTATTGCAAGAAATCAGTATTTTATTATTCTCACAGTAATTCGTTGACGGTCCCTAAATCACCGGTGCGCGAGCGCCTCCGAGGCTGTGGAATTGATCTGGCCGTCTTTCAACCGCCTTATGCCGACTAGCGTGAGTGATGCCTCGGTGCTAAGTCTGGAGAATGTGGATCTGAATATCCGTCGAATATCCAACCTAAAACTGATTTTACCTCAATGACCGAGGTCGCAGAGCGCATGCTTTCTGCTTGTCAGATGCGTGTATGGTTTAGATCGACATGCTCCAGTCATGCCCACGGACAATAAACACTAACTAAATATAAACTACATCTGACTCTCCAGCTAAACCACAACCACTCGGGAGCCCAGAATTTCTAGCTACACCCCTGAAAATTTTTGCAATATAACGTGCATAAAACAATTCTCATTTTGGTTCTTTTTGGTGTCGTCACCTGTCCCTTTTTTAATCTTAACATTTACGTGGAGGTTGAAAAATGTTTATTACTGTGCATTTGACTGACACTCAGGGGTGTTGCCACAGATTTCAGGTCCCATGAAGACATATCATACTGGGCTGCCCAGTCCAGACCAATACAGTAATTTTACAAAATTTTCCTAACTCCCCACCCCCTTATAACGACCCTGCTGACACTCAAACTAATGTATATTTACAAGTGTAAAAACAAAATATCAATGCCCTCATGTTTTATGTGGGTTTTGCAATTTTTTAATTAAAAGACTTCAACAACTTTATTGTTTAATTGATTTTCCATAATGAATTAAGTGAATATTTATCATTGTTGACACACCACAGCACACAACAATGAAATGTGTCCTCTGCCTTTAACCCATATGTGACATAGCGAGGGCAGCTAATTCAGTGTCTGGGGAGCAGTGCTTGAGGGTGGTACCTTGCTGGTCAGGGATTCAAACCAGCAATCTTTTAATTACAAGTGTGCATCCCTAACCATTAAGCCACCACTACCCACAAGAAGGACCACTTATTGTTTATTTAATATTACTTTTATTTTAGTGACCTGATTGTGATTAGCTTTTACTGTTAAAAATGGCTGAATAACATTAATAATAATAAAAAAAAGAATAGCAATTCAAAAAATTCATTTCATCCTTAGAAAAAGGGATTGTGGGAAATTTCTTTCACTGTTCCCATCCCAGGTGAAATAGTTTCTTCCCACAGGCATTTTTATAAAGTAAAGTCATTGAGGGAACTTACACAAACATACAAAGCTACTAGAGTTTACACTAACAACACAATGGCTTAAATAACGTTCCCATATAAACTTTCATTCCTTTTTGTATGCAGAACAAGTGATTCGTTCTTTTGGGTAATACTGCTGATTTGTTTGGAAGCTTATAAGCAGTCTATTGAACCCTGGTGTGTTCATTTAAATTAAGAACTAAACCTCAGCAAAGTCTCATGGACAGTGTAGAACTAATAGTACCTGGGAGCTGCACGGCTTCTTCTATTCAAAAATATGTGTAAAATAAATTAGAGTCAGCAATTTAGCTATAAGGCAGGAACTAAAGGGAGAGAAGCACTGGAAAAAGCATCTTCATAAATGAGTATGGGCCGCGTTTATTCTGTGAGCTGACGGATGGTGGAGGGGAATCTGGCCTTACAAACATGTTCTGCATCTGTAACGGAGAACCTCATCGGATCCTGACACACAGCATGCATTTCATACACTTGTGATGGATACCAGCTCCGTGCGAGTCCATGAGCCACAGGTGACTTGCCAGCAGGTTCTTCCTCTGCTGGCTTTAATTGTAGAGCTCTCTGGATCTTCCAAAGATCTCCGCAAAGATCCCGACCTTGACGCTCCTTCGTGGTCTCCGTCGGGTCATCCCCAGAGAAGGCTCTCAGTTTTGAGGCACATTGTAGGACGTCTGAAGGGTCATGAAAGTCCTTGCCCACAGGCGACCACAAAATCCCGCTGATCGTCTTTGTCCTCCTCTGCGTCGTCCATGTCTTCCTCCAGATCATTTCCGTCTGCGTCCTCGATCGGTCCAGTGTCCCTTGGATGCTCACACACTGGTGGACCTTCTGAACGCGTCTGTGAGGACTGGCCACTGGACCTCCTGCCGCGCTTCCACTTCATGCGGCGGTTCTGGAACCAGATCTTCACCTGCACTCAAACAGCAATGCCAAGAGAACCGGCCCATGAACATACTGACAGATCCAAGCAAATTGCTCCAACATGAAAAAAGAGGACCGGTGGACACTATGAGGAGATATTCCTAATATTCTCCAATTATTGTTCATCCTACTGCCTGGATGCTTCCCACAATCTTACCTGCGTCTCAGTCAGCATCAGTGAAGTAGCCACCTCAAAACGTTTTGGCCGTGAGAGGTACTTGTTCAGTTTGAATTGGTTTTCCAGCTCCAGAAGTTGCTGGCTGGTAAATGCTGTGCGTGGCCTTCTACACTTCCCCAGCAGGGCTGAAGGGGGCACAGCTGAGAGTGGGGGGGGAAGGGGAGGGGGACAAAAAAAAACAATGAATTACACGGTGAAGGTGGTAGGAAAATCCAAAGCACTTCCCCCTTCATATCAGGGCTCCTAGGGATGTTGCAAAGTAGAGGGACCTTAGGACAAATCCAAGGGCCCCTGAGAGATAAGGGCCAAAAAAAAATTGGAACATAACAGGATCGGACTGGGTTGTGGGCCCAAAACAACATACTCTCATGGGGCCCAGAATCTCCAGCAGCGGCCAACATCGTCCGCAAGCACCCTCGGCCATTCATATGCCACGCGCTCCAGACTTTAAAATACGCTATATTTGAATAGAGAAGTAGTCAATAGCTGTAATAATGTTGTCATGATACTTGTCGAGTAGACATAGTGACAGAAGCTGTTATGTTGGTAACATTGCTGAGGAGTCAACCGATATGTACATTCAACAGACAATCACCGTTATTTAAGATTTCTAGAGGCTTTCAAAGACTTTACACTTTGGTACCATTATGTAGAAGTGCTACACGGCAATAAAACATGCATTAATGTGGCTGCACAATGAGCATTGCAGGTTAATGAAATATTCTATACATAGGTCAACATTTGTCAGCTGCAGATTGTACTTCCAGGACTGCATGAGAAATTAAATATTAGGGCAATCACGGCATGTGGGGCCCCGGGGCCCGCGAGGGACACGAAGAGACTGGCTGGATACAGGGATACTGCAGTTTCAGTTAAATACTGAAAACAGAAAAAACAGCCGTGTTTCTCAAGTGTCCCTAGAATAATATATTGTAAAGTATTGTTACATTACTTCATATTTAATTATCTCATAACTATTTTCTCACTTTTTCAACTAGGGCTATTTAAACTATTTTCCCTGCAAAATGTGTCAAAAAGCATTATGTAAATGTATAACTAATACAATACTACTAATAATAATAGTGAGTAGTAAATACAGTGAGTCTGGGACCGATAAAAAAATAATTTTCCCTATATATCTTTCCTCATTACTATATACGTGAGGCGGCTGTGGGTTTTCCCCTTCGTTCTCTGATATTCTGAGTTCATCATAATGTATGCAAGTCTACTGTACTTTCGGTTATCATAAGAACACACAAAAAGAACAGGTCAAAAATAATTATCCGAGAATAGTTAAAAGAAACAAGTAATTTCCACGTAATCTCCAACATAATTTACATGCTAGAAATGAAAAAAAGGGGTTTTCTCAGAATGGCTGATGATTACCCACGCTCTTCATTAGAGAACTAAAGTTCAGAAAGTAGGCCTATATAGAGCTTCATTGCACTGTGATAATTAGGGATTGTATGTCTAACATGCCTAACTTTAATGCACTAAGCGGTTTAAATCAACTGAGATCGTTTTCCTGACACAAAATATTAAAAACCAAGTACTCACGCAATAACACAATGTGACAAGGTTTCTGTTAATATTTTTTAACAAGAAGCAAAAGATAACTCATAACTTAATTCCTGAAGATTAAGTTATGAGTATTTACGATGAGTCAGTGACCTAAACCATACAGGATGCTAGAACAGGATTATATTAACAAAAAAGAAACCATGTTCTAAGAGTATTTTTCGTCCCTTAAAGTTTATATACGTATTTTGTTGTTTCACATTGTATTAATATCATATATACAAACTATTTGTTCAATATTGTACGGCCATCGTATTTCACAGAAATACGGTGTCACATGCGTGTGAATGTTTGGCTGCCAGTCTCCCCCATTCCTGAGCCGGTACTTTGTCAAAAACAATAAGGCGCCTATAACCGATTCACTTACATCTGTAGCCTGGAAGGCTCGGTACCATAATCCCAGCCTGAATCCACTGCTCGATGGGAAGAGCCGCTGCCTTAGGGCTCTCCGGATGTGGCTGGATAAAGTGAGAGGATCCCAGGTAGTTAAAGGCTTGATGCTGGCATCCTGGGGCCGAGATGGGGTACAGCGGTGCCGTGTACATACCAGGGATTGTACCGTGGGAGAGTGAGGCAAGTTCTGGGTGCGTTAAAAACAGACCTAATTTAGGTATAATTCCCGGTTGAAACTGAATTCCCTGGGGAGATTGTGAATCCGGTGTCTGACAGGTCGGGGGGTTGCCGGTGAGGTTGCCATGGCCCAGACCCGGCGAGGTATCCCGGTTCCCCTGGTGAGATTCATCCGCCAACAGGGCATCGATTCGGAAGTTTTTTGACTTATCCATAGAACTTCCGTGGGACGAAAAACACACCTATACAAAACTATCGCTACTCTAGGCAGCTGGCATACGGCGTGCAGAGTAAATGTGCCCCCGTTCAGCCCGAGAAGGCGGATGTCAGAGTCACATGCACTTCTGCCGATCTCCCTAACAGGGAATCCTCTACAGTGAAACTCTCTCCCCCAACTCGAACTACTGTATCTATTAACCGCACTGCTTCAGAGTTCAAGACTGTTCCGTTTCCTGAAAACAGATATCGAAAGTAATATTCATAAATAGCTAATCATTAACTCGGCTTTGCAAGCGCAATGCAGCTCCATTAAGCTGCGGGTTCCCTGATGTTCTACATTTCATTAACTATTGATTTGTACCTTTTCGCTTCTTCTTTCAGCAGAGTTCCAGCCATTTCCTAATCAGGTCGGGACCCCCCAGGTGTCCCCGTGTATCCCACCCTAGCCTATCACTCCATCCTTCGCTTATACATCCTTTCTCCCGCGGTCGGATTGGCCCACGTCACAGCGATTTTGATTGCGCAACAATTCAGCAATTAGTCTCTTTACTCCGAAAACACATTCCTGCGCAACATAAGTATTTTAGATGCTATGTTATTTTGATTATTAAAATAATTGTTGTTGTTGTTGCCGTTTTGTTGCGGCATATATAATTATTATATAATTACTTAAATAGCCTATGTAAAATATACGAATACACATACGAATAAAAAAAATGAATTTTAAAGGGTCATATATAATTACCTACATATAGAGAATTTTCTTTTATCTGAGCTAAAGGTAATATAAATGCTTTATGTTGCGTGGTTTTAAAGTTTTTTTCGTAAAATAAACTAGTTTGCACAAAGTAAATGAGATTAACAAAACTATTTTGGGTGTTTAAAAAAATGCCTATACGAGTCTGACGAGTCTGACAAATGAGATAGAATATAGGTCTAATTGAGGGCGCCGTCGCCTTTATCTCTCTCATTAAATATTATGAGCGTAGACTCTGTGCGTTAAGAGGGAAAATGAGCAGGAAGATAATTAGCGGTGGAGACGTTCCCAGTATCCTGTTGCAGGTGGTTCGGCCTCTGTAAAATAACACAATGGGTCAATACTCATCAATTCGACATCCGTCTTTGGCATGTACGCAGTCGCAAAGGCAGGACCACCTACACCTAGATTTGTCAAACAATGCGTGGGGGAACTCTTTGTTTACCGCAGCAAACATTACCTAACAGATAAGTGATGCTTATAGCCCAGGTCAGTGACTATAAGGAGCGTGAAGTGAGAATGCTGCAGGAATGCGGACAGGTGCGTGAATATAGGTGGTCTGTCACGGACCGTGCCCAAAGAAAGCAGTCCGTCAGTGCAGAAAACAGGCTGATAGTGTTTCCAAGTTGCACGTGCAATGGAAATCCCTTCTTCGGCGTATGGATGGAAATACATCTACACTTCATAAACACTGCTTTAACAGAGCATCGTCAATGAACGTATAGTTGTTGTGTTAAACGTGCTTTATGCAATAAAATTAAAACGAAATATAAAAGTATAAACAGAACTAACATAAATGTTAATAAAACTGAACATAGTTATACATGTTAAAAATCATGTTTTACATGCTTTTGTCCGGTTTCGACCCGAAATAGACCATGGTTCCATAATAAATATAACGCTCTTGTTCTTGTAATATCTTTTTATACTGACATTAGTTTTTGTCTATGCAGAAAAACTAATCTTAGAAGCTTAATATAACTAATTATTACATCATCCAACCATAACTATATAATAAATTAACAGATAGATAGAGATGTCCTCTTTAGTGTACAACAGGAATAAATATGTTTCCTTGCATCAGTGAAAAGATATATGCAAAAACATGTCCACTACAATGGACATGAATGAATGGGTGGGATCTCAGGAGGATATAGCGCCTTGCACAACAGAGGCGCTTTACAAGGGTGTGATACAGTCCTACATCATTTGTACACATTTCAACCTATTCGTGCCTGTTGATCACCGTGTAATATGTAAATCAGCCTAATCGTGCCTATTGGTTTCCGTGTAATATGTAAATCAGCCTAATCGTGCCTATTGGTTTCCGTGTAGTATGTAAATCAGCCTAATCGTGCCTATTGGTTTCCGTGTAATATGTAAATCAGCATAATCGTGCCTATTGATTTACGTGTAGCATGTAGCTAGCATGCATATTTTGGGGTTTAGCTCCTCTCCATCCTGCTCTATCCGAAGAAAAGAACCAAAAAGAATCTGGCTGTGCTGAAATGATAATTATAACAAAAAACATTAGGGATCCAGGAGCTGTGCAGCTTGGACCTCTAATAACAAGCGGCATACAAGAAAAGCAATTAGCACATTACAAATATACTTGCCGTCAGGGAGTAGACTAAGCATGAGTGTAGTTAGACTGAGCTTCCAGTGAACATCCAGGTACCAGTGTAAGCAGTGCTGGAGCAGGAGCTGCACAACGTCTAACCAAACAAGAGCCTATTAAGACTATTCAAGGAGCAGAAGTGCAACATAACATCATTCAGGGAATGTAAAACGGCAGCAGCTAAAGATGCCCAGAGAATAGTAATTTCTCAAAGTGTACTTACAATGGTTGGCATACATACAATTACAATAAAGATAAAGCAATAGTATTTAAGATAACGGCTATCACACTCAAATGCAGTTTAGTGCAAAGAAAAGCAGTGAGAAAATTCTCTGAAAAACGTTTTTTTTTGTAGTTATTTGTTTATTTTTTTTGGCAGTTTACACACTGATCCCAAACTTTGTGTTTATGAATGATTGGGAGTTACTCATATGTAGGGTATTTATTTAGACTGATGCACACATCCACTGGCCCCCATTTGTTAACCTGAAGCAGGTTAAGTAAATCAACCCAGGGCCGCTTTCCTGGAGCAGACAGGCCACTGAAAGGTTGTGTCGTCACTCCTGCACATGGATGTGAGGAGCAGCAAACCAGCGGCCACACTCTGCCTCACATGATTCCGGGCGGTTCTCTCACAGCGCTTTTCCACTGGTGTACAGGAACTAACCCGTACACAAGCCTTACCGGGCAGAGAAACTAGTTATAGTGCAGTTCCACTCACTACGGATTGCCATTCCGGAAGGATCGGCTCGGTAAAGGCGGGTTTGGAGAGCGACAGTGATATAAATCCTAAGAGATGCTTATTTACTGTTCCCATCATAATTTAATGTGTGTTGATTTCCTAACTTTCTACATCTGTGAGAATCGCCATCTCGTGATCCCGAAATTAGCATTGGCTTGCAAATCCATTATGAATCAATTCTGTTCAGCTTTACTACAGTACGTTTATATGTAGGAGTTTGGAAATGTTCAAGTTCTGAGTTGTCGGGAATGCATTGGATGTGTAATATCACTAAAATTGAATGACAAATAGAATATGCTCTCTTCCCATCAGATAATCCATGCACAGAACACTGGTATCTTCGTGCATTTTGACCAATCAGATGGTGCTGACGCAACCGGCTTGATTTGGTCACGATTTCCGCCCTGCTTGCTCAGCACGGGTATGGGTCGGGGGTACGGGTCGGGCACAGCTCTCATACTCCCAGTTTGAGGCCTGGTTTTCATAAAGCCTGCTTCTTGATGGCAGTAGAAAAGTGCCATCAGATGGCACAGGATTTAGGGGGCATTTTTTAGGATGGTGGCACTTCAGCTCCAATCCAGGAATTAAAGGGAAGAAAAGGAGACTTTGCGATTCAGAACAGGCCTCAGACTTTAAAGTCAGACACTAATGCTGCCCCACGCCTGCATGTGACATATTTAAACACATCAAGCCTTTGAAATTGACATTAAATACTCATACACATATGTACAAATATATACAAATTTTCATACAGCTTTGAAGTTTGCATTGCTCAGGTTAAATAAGAAATCAAACTGGGATGGCACCTTTACCCAAAGTGACAGCTTGTACCCAAATCACAGGAGTAACAGCACTTGGATGCTTTTTCCGCAGGGTAGAGAAGCCCAAAGCAACCATGCGGTGTCTGGCATGCACTCTCAACCCCTGCGGCGCGGGGATGGGGACAGTGTTAGGGAAAGGTTTGCATGACTGCCTGAAATGCTGCATTCTCCATGCATGCAGCCGTTCTGGGCCTTTGTGTGTGTGTGTGTGTGTGGGGGGGGGTCCCCATATCGCACCAAGCAGGGAATCTGTGTTTCTCATTTATTAATATTTCAAATAAGCCAGGTGCATATTAAACCAGGCCACATATTAAAATTACAGGTTTGAACTCCGGCTGAAGTTCATTTGCTTCCAAAGACGCACAGCATTGACCCGAAGCAGCCTAGATGTGCTTTACCTGTCTGTGTCTACAAACCAGGCTTCCAGCGTAGTGTAGATGCCCTTTTTCCTAGCAAAGCTCTCCAATATCACAAGTTACTGGAAGTCATTTTTCTTCCATTTAGATGAGCGCTGGTGGGGGTGTTGATAAGGGTGGAGGGAAGGGGGGGCAGTCGGTAGCTCATTAATCAGGTCAGGAGTTTCTTCGTGACCTGCGTACGGCTTTGATTGGGAAACTGTAAATGGAATTACAGTGCCCTTAATAGCACCCCCTCCCACCACGTGCCTGCACCCCCATGCCTGTTTGTCCTCCCCACCTCTGGCAACAAAAGCACCTTTCAGGGTTATTCCCGTTTAATGGGCCAGCGGCCGTTAGCGGCACATCTTTTACAGTCCGGAACAAGGCGGCCATTGTCTGCAGCCACCCTGATAAGCGGCCCAACGCGGGTTATGACAGTCAACAAGACCTAATTACACCCCCCACACACACACTTTTATCTTCCTATCACCTCCTTCTGTAGATAATCTTATTTCATCTCCCTGCTATAAAAGCCGCGGACAGATCTGTGAATTGCTCTGAAGTTCTTACCACTTCCCTTTACTGCAATGGGCCAGGTTGCCAGGTCAGCTGTCCGGCGTGAGATTTTTGAGACTCGAGACACGTCCGCACTCACGTGCACACGCATTTACACGCGTGTAACGGTGTCAATACCTTGTATATAGTCTGTAGGGTTCGCAAACTACCCCAAACGCTTTTGATGTAGCTGGTTTTAGGTGTATAATTGAAAAACGTGCACTTTGGGTAAGATTTCTCGCGTGAGCGTGAGAGCCTGAAAGCGTGAGTGTCGTGAGCGGTGCAGGAGAGCTGTGACTCTAACGCTGGGTACTGATCCGCGATGCATCTCCTCCCCCTTTACCCTAACTTGCCAGATCGCACACCCCTTTGACTCCCCTTGCTGTCGAGTCTCTCCTGCGCCTCATTGTTCATTGTCATTTAATTCTACCTGTGCACACAGTATTATGCAAAAGTCTTAGACAGTTAAAGAAAACGCATAAAGCTATTTGCCTGGAGATTAAGTACATGTTTGCCCAGAAAAACACAATTTAGCATCCGAATATAAGCATGTTACGAGTAACACAAAAAAAATTAAGAGCAATTTCTTCTTTACACAAAGAAAGGTGCTGATATCTAGTTGGGTGGCAAGATGAACATGGTTCAGTTCTCAAACCTCTCCTCAGCGGCACTCTAGCCATTCCATGACTTTGTTAACTTTCACCAATTATTTAATTTACTTAATTAGTTAAATGACTCAATGAGGTATTGATTAGCCAAACATAATATGCTATTGGTCCCGAATGTGGGAAGGGTGGTGGGTGATTTTAGGAGAGTTTTGAAATGGTTAAAACAACACACTCATATAGACATAATACCATAGTTTTATACCAAAATGAAAAAGCATTCAAACATTTTCATTGAGTGCGTAACACTTTTTTACAGCACTTTATATTGGTTAACGTGAAAGGAACTATTGCACACCTGACTGTAAAGCTTTTGAAATCTTGAACCCTTAAAAACTGTTGCCAGGATATCACCATATATTGTGACTGTAATGTCTGTTTAATAAGCAGCACTAAGTATTAATGTTTGCAGAAACATTGTGCTTTTATCAATATGCTGCTTGGATTTGCTTCCAAACTGTAGCCATGTGTTACACTTGGGTTGGACACAACCTGTTGAGCCATTCCAGCTAATTATAAATTTAATGCCACCAGATAAGAATCAGTAGCACAGAGCTATGAGTCAGAGAACTATTTATGTCAGTAAAAGTTAAGGGAGTAATGGCAAGAATATAACCAGGACCTTTGAATTATACAATTAAAATAAGATATTTGACTATTTAAGTCTGAAGATATAAAAACTTTGACCCTCACCATAAAAAAATGTCAAGCTTCTGTTTTGCCTAAGACATCAATAAATGGATGCAGGATCTAGTATAAACATAGAAACATATTTCTATGCTCATGCCCATGCACTTCTTGGCATTATTTAATTCCATAAAAGGAAGTTTATTTTTATTTGCCACCCTGTCTGTGTCAGCTCTGAGCGCAGAGCTATACCCTAATTATACCTAGATATTATACCCTAATTCACACTTGCTTGGGGTTTGTTCCAAGGTTGTTGGAACTGGAACTCTGCGGGTCGCGAGCCCAAAAAAGCCCCCACAGTGAGTCTCACTCTCCGTCTCACTGGCAGGCAGGGGGGCTGGGGAGGGCCAGCCTCAGTTTAGGACACCTTGATAGATACATCTGCTACAAGCACCCAGCACAGGCCTCTCTCACTCTTGATGTGCTTTGGAGATCGTCCCACCAAGAAGACTGTGCACGGTTACTGGGCTGTTTGGTTAGTACTGATGCTTAGGACTGAAATAACAGAAAGACAGGAATGGATATGTTGACTAATTAGGGACTGGTTAAGATTAGAACATATTTCTGTACAAAATATCATGCGGTCAAAGTGGAGTCTTTACATTCAGTCAAGCTAAAAGCTTGAATTTGGCTTAGATATTGTAAATAAAATAAATAAATACATTTTAAAAATCCATCCATCCATCCACTTTCTGTAACCACTTGCCCTACTTAGGATCACTGGGGTCCGGAGTCCATCCCTGAGGCTGGGGGCCCAAGGCAGGGAATGACCCAGGATTGGGCACCAACCCATCGCAAGGCACATTCATACATGCACACCTACAGGCAATTTGGTAACTCCAATTAACCTCAGTGTGTTTTTGGACTGTGGGGGTGAATCCAGAGAACCCGGAGGAAACGCTCACGACAACACGGGGAGAACATGCAAACTCCACACATAAGGATACTGGAACCCCAGTGAGACTGTGCCATGAACCACTGTACCAACCTGTTGCCCCCTAAGAAAAGATATAATAGATATTAATAACTGTGTGTATGACATATAGCAGGCCGTCCCTGGCTGGCTCAGGGGGCCTCGGCTGTCATCTTGCGTTGTGACGGGAACAGTGAGGCCCAGCCCGAAGCGTGCTGAGACTAGTGAATGGTTTGATTAGCAAGAGATGCAAGAGTGATGAATGGGAACAATAGAGGAGGGATTTGAGGTGGTTACAGCTCCAATCAGCCTCAGCAAGTTTTTGGACTGTGGGGGAAAACTGGAGTACCCAGAAGAAACCCCAGGGCGACAGAAGGAAAACATGCAAACTCCACACACAGGTAACCCAGAAATAGACTCGAACCCAGGTCCTAGAGGCGTAAGGCAACACTGCTAACCACTGAACCACCATGTCTCTCCTGCAACCAAATCCTAAACGGAATTAGTCCTCCTAAACCGCACTGACTAATGGTTAGTCCCACATAAACCATTTTGTAATTTCTAGATGTCAAAGAACATCTACAAAGAACGAGCATATTCCAGTGTTACAATCCATTAGTAGTATGCTGGTTAGCGTGCCACGGGGGGATTCCATCGTTTTGCTGGGAGAGTTCAACATTCACGTGGGCAATGACAGTGTGACCTGGAGGGGGTGATTGGGAGGAACGGCCTCCCTGATCTGACCCCAAGTGGTGTTCTGTTATTGGACTTCTGTGCAATGCATGGTTTGTCCATAATAAACACCATGTTCGAGCATAAGGGTGTCCATTAATGGACATGGTACGAACAGGCCCGTGGCTACAGGTCAATGATCGATTTTATAATCGTATCATCTGACCTGTGGCCTTCTGTCTTGGACACTCGGGTGAAGAGAGACGCAGAGCTGTCAACTGATCACCACCTGGTGGTGAGTTGGTTCAGGTGGTGGGGGAGGAAGCCGGTCAGATTTGGTAGGCCCAAACATATAGTGAGGGTCTGCTGGGAGCGCCTGGCAGAGGCTCCTATCCACCGTAGCTTCAATTCACACCTCAGGCAGAATTCCAACTGCATGCCGGGGGAGGTCGGGGACATTGAGTCTGAATGGACTCTGTTCCGGACCTCCATTGTG
>JAABNY020000104.1:15936-26927 GCA_015164015.2 Brevimyrus niger | reverse complement strand
AATGGAGATGAAAGTCTAGGGAAAATTGCAAAATGGTTTTTAAAAAACCTTTTTGAGTAACCAAGAAAACATTGGGTGTCTGGAAGCCCCCCCCCCCCCCACATCCAAATCAGATCTAAAACCACCTATGTTTCAGTTCAAGTTTGGAAGGTTGACCTGGCCATCATTCATTCTTAGGAGGAGACTCCATCAAACGAAATAATGTATCTGTATTTTTAAACGACCGAGGAACAGACTGGGATGAGCAGAAACCCCAAAATCAGCATTTATACGGGAAGTGATTGGAATCATTTCTGCAATTTTTGAAAAGACGAAAGGGGAACACAAAGCTTGCCCAGCTCACAGCATAGACTTTGTTTCCCTTGTGGAGTCTTGCCATCTATTAATAACAACATTTGCTTCATAAAACATTAACAGTAAAGCAAATATGCTTAACTATTCACAAGGCTATTTAGGGGTAATATAATATTCTATTATATTATGTTAAGGAATTATATTTTATTTACACAGTTCCTATATTTTTTAGTAGCCAGGCATTTATTTTTTATTGGCCGGTTATATATTAGTACTATGTCAAATTTGCTAATGGTTTCAGGCGGAATAGGGTAAATAAGCCAACAAAAAATAATCCTGACTGCCAAACACGATTCGGGTGATTTAAGATGGGTCTGCCTCCTACTGACAGGATACGGAAACGCATTGAAAGTCTCGCAGTGTTGTGAAGAATAGAAAAAAAAATTATTTGCACCTCACAATAATCAAATAATATAAAGAGAAGAAATCCCATAAATGTTGTATAGGAAGTTTGAGAATGAATATAAAATGTTTTACTTTCTACCAAATTTCGTCTGTCCAACGTTGTCTAGTTTAATAACGAAAACTTTTATTAATTGTAAATTAATTACTACAGTAAATCCTAATAAGTGCAGCTCTTAGAAGACTTTTGCCGTCGTTTTCTGTTTACACAGCGAAAATGATTAATAATAATTCGCGTTATGAAGTAGGGTCTAACGACACCGATTTAATGCAGTGTTATTTTTTGTATTCTTCCAGGTTGTGAAATTGTTCCAAATGGGGTCAAGTCCACATATTGCACGCTATTTTTTCTTAGTTTCCTCGATGACTGCATTAGTTCTTAGATTTGTCTATCTTTCAATCAGTTATAATTAGTAATCGTCGATAGATGGCGTCGCTGCCTGATTCAAAACTCCAATCGTAATTATGTTCGCTCAATTTCTTTTGTCAAGGAGACCTAAACGATAAAAAAATGTGACGCCGAAATTTTGATTAATTTTCTAAATGAAACACTTTAGGGCTAATGATCATCTAGCGTACATGTTTTACGATACCATCAGCTATATTTGTTAATATTTTGTTGGATGATATGTCAAACGTTAATTAACCAAATCTACCGTATAGCATATATTTTAACTCTTTTTTCCCTTTACCATTCGGTGGGAAGTATTAGTTACCCGAATAAGACTGCTATATAAACATATACATATGCGACTAGAAAAGTATAAACGAACAACTACTTTATCCTGCATAATCTGGACTCTACACCAATACTCAAACTAAAACAAAAGTAAAAGTTGTGATGAGTTCAGTTCAAATATAGCCTACAGGTAATATAAAGAGCATGACTAGATGTTTTCGGCATCCATAGACACTTTAATTAGAGGTATGGGTATTTGGTCGGGGTTTTCCTAGCTGTCCCCGATGTAATATTGGTGTATAATTAAAACGCGGACACACGGCATCTCTGACCTGAATGTTATATTAATTTATCCTGGACACTTTGCTTAGCTAATGTGACGTAAGGGTGTGAGTTCGATCCCCTGCAGACGGCGCAGTGCTGCGGGTTACATGATCGTCGGGTCGTTTTTTTTTTTTTTTGACATCACTTTCGGTTTTTGGCGTATATAGGAGCGCTAGGAATACAGGGCTTCAGGAATAGGGAAAACGCACGATCGGGCCGAGCTTTGATGGGCTATTGCATCCTCCGTAGTGACTGATTTAGTTAGGAGTGCCAGTCACGGAATCGGTCTTATTTCTCGGCCATTGGAGAAAACGGAGACACGCCATATGGTCTGTTAATCGGATTGTATCAAGGTAATGTGTCAGTATTTTATGGATCCAATAATAATACACGATGTAACGAACGTTTTTTTCTCAGTCGAAATACATTTCAGAATACTGAAACGTTCCTAATCTGTTTGTAATTCCGTATCTCTTGTACAGCCGTCCCAATGCCCTGATGGTTCAAAACAGCTTTCGATCTGGGAATATGATCTTTGTCATGAGTTTACATTCCGCATTTCTGTGGAGATCGTAAGCAAGTCGTGTCTCTTTTCGCCGAGTAGCTGCAGCTGTCAGGAGCCATAATGACCAAAGTAATGCGGAGTTTGAAATAACCGTGCATTGTTTTCGCTTTCCAGAGGGGTCGGGGTTTGTGTGTACCGTATACACAATGCTGGGCTTGGCGTGAAACGCACTGTCGATGATCGGCTGTTATCTATTAGGCCTGGACTATGACCGTTTCTTCCCAGTATAATAAAAATAAAAACGATTGCACGTGGTGTTACCATGCAGTAATCCCCCGGCACGCCCATTCCCGATATTGTAGATCGGTTATAGCCTGAGGTGGGACTGTCTTTACAATTTAGTATTTTAGGACGCTCGTGTGGTGAGGTAGGGTAACAAATCTGCAGGCATTAACAAGTGATCGGTATTGTACTTTAACATTTATGAATCGTTTATTTTATACGGGCATTAATAATCAGGTGTAAATAAGGTAATTTCGGCGGTATGTAGCCTACAGTCAGAAAGCAGGCCAAGTAGCGGTTTCATCTAATCCGTCTAATTTTGCAGGTTAATAAAAGGCGGGGTGAGACATGGTGGATTACTATGACATTTTGGGGGTTTCACGGAATGCCTCTCCAGAAGATATCAGACGGGCGTAAGTAAGGCGCAGATATTGCCGTTTCTTGTAACTGGATTGAACAGCACGTTTTGCCATCATACCCAGTGAAAGGGCCCCGCGTCCGCCTGCCAGCAAGTCCGCTCAACATGGAATAAAATGCGCTGGCGTTTGGGGACAGCTGTCGGACGCCAGCGCCTTTTGGCTCATGTCCCTAAACATGATGATGTTGCCAAAAGAAGCTTATTGATCATATGACGGTTTCGTCAGCTGTAAATAATGTCAAAACGTGTTCGTTGCCACACAGCTTCAGGACCGCGTTTTGCATGCCTTGTCTGGAATGAGAATGTAAATTAAATTATTAATTTTGGCAGAAGCTAGTGTATATCTGCTGGATTTTTGTTAGCCTGCACATTCGTTATTAAGTTGCGCTTGTGTCAACGAAAAGAGAAGTACATAGCTCACAGACACCTTTTGTGCTGACACTGAACACCGAGTGAGTATTTAATCCTTGGCAGCAAATTTAGCTTTTCATATTTAGTTAAATATTCTCCTTATTACTAACCCGAGGTGATGCAGTGCTTTGAAAACAGCTTTGAGAATGTGATAGTTTGTAAAAAAAAATACAGTGCTGGGCTTTTCAACAGCTGGGGTGTTTGTGCCTCACCAGGCGGCCAAATGTGTACTTGTGTGTCTCAAGGTACAGAAAACAGGCTCTGCGGTGGCACCCGGATAAGAATCCCAACAATAAAGAGGAAGCAGAAAAGAAATTCAAGGAGATCGCAGAAGCGTATGAGGTTCTGTCTGACGGTAAGAACTGGGCCCAACTCCCGGTTTAGTGGGTCTTAATATCAGTTCACAATCTACTCGGGTTTTACTCGGTGGGCTTGCGTCCTGATGTAAGGATGAGCGTTTTCTCTCTCTCAGGCAGGAAGCGAGAAGCATATGATAATTATGGCAGAGAAAGCACATGCAGTTCAGGTGAGCCGTGCTTATGTCCAAGGTTGAGCGATATATCTCATAGCATCTGAGGTTTCGATGACAGTGATTGCAACGTTTGGACTTTCCCCAACAACCCACCGTGCCTCACTGTTTCCTGTTGTGTGACCGCGACCTCCCTCAGGCTCTAGCGGGCCTTCCAGCCCAGGAGAATTCCCCGGATTTACGTTCACATTCCGCAGCCCGGAGGAAGTATTTCGGGAGTTCTTTGGTGGCCGGGACCCCTTCGCCAGCTTTTTTGGTGAGTTGCCTGAGGACGAGGGGAGGAACATCTCCACAATGGATGCTTTGTGTCTTTGTGCAGATGACGGCATCAGAATGGAAATGAGTAATGGGTCTTAAAAATTGTCCCTTGGGGACAAATAAAGTTATTTGAATGGAATTGAATTGGAGCAGTATATTTCCTGAAACATTCCATTCCATGGGAAGTTAAGTTGGGAAATTTTGGAAATATTCAGTTAGAAACTTTCCATGAGAATTACCAGAAATATATGGGAATTAATGGAAAATTCACAGGATTTTGCATCTCTAATAGCAGTCTGGCATTACTTTCTTTCCTAGAACTAATATGCAGTATTTAGTTTATACAGGTTGGCAGCATCACATGAAGCTATTCTGTTCTGTGATGCTTTTGTTGTTGTTGCGTGTGTGCCTCACTTTAGCTTGCGGACGCCCTTAAGTCCGTTTTCAGACTCATCTTCTCTTGAAGCGCCTGCAAAATTTTAAAACTCAAGCATTACGGTCAAGCAGCTGAAAGCTGAGGTAGAGTGAAATTCAGAACATACTGTGGACCTGGGCATCTCCAGCTCTGTCTTTCTGATCTAGCCACCAGCCCAGAGCGTCGTCACATCTCAGCCATCCCTCGTGTCCCCCTGCAGATGACTTTCCCTTCGGCGGCCTGCACGGAGGGATGCCGAATGGAGGCCTGCACGGAGGGATGCCGAATGGCGGCCTGCACGGAGGGTTTTTTGGGTACCCCGAACCCCCGTTCCACTCCCCCGGTCGGCTCTTCTTTCCCGCGCCCCAAAGTGAGTCTGTGCCGTCACCCTGAGGGACAGACGGGTCCTGTACGAACAGGCAGATGCTAGCAGGTGGTGTACCATACACGGTGTGTGAGGAGGGTACGCTCCCCCTGTCACGAACATTTTACATTTTTTTACATGTGAAATTCAGAAAACTTTACGTTTTAGGACCTGCGTTCCCCATCATTGTGAAACCCTGAGAGTTCTTAAACCACATCCTGCAACAGCTAATTATGATTCCTTGCGAATTGGCTAAAATGTCTGCGGCTTTGCACAATGATTTAAAATATAGTGTATACAGTTTACTGTTAAAAACCTGTTCTTAAGAACTGTGAAGATAGGTTGGGTGGTGCCACAGTTGGGGGCCCTGGGAACTAGGCGGTGAACGGTTGGATACACACGGTACACAACTACTGTCAACAATTCCTGGCTACGCCAGTGCCTACAGTGTGAGCTCACTGGCTCCACCCTCTCTCTCCTCCAGTGGAATTCACCTCTTTCCCCCCCATGGGACCCATGGGAGGGATGGCCCGAAGGGAGTTCGTAGGCGGTGGGATGGGCCACTTCAAGTCCGTCTCCACCTCCACGCGCATCGTTAACGGAAAGTCCACCACCACCAGAAAGTCAGTTTCCGTCAGCGGCGCAGTGCTGCGGCGGTCTGGGCGCCCCCCGCCTTTCCGGTCTCCGCCGGTGATGTTTCCGCTTGTGTGTGTGACGTTGTGATGCGTTCTTGCCCGATAGGATCGTAGAGAACGGGCAGGAGAGGACGGAGATTGAGGAGGACGGGGTCCTGAAGAAGGTTCTCATCAACGGTAAAGGTGCTCGTGTCAGCTTTGTGATACTCTCTCTGCGCCCTCCCTTTTTTTCTTTCTCCGTAATCACTTTTGCATTTTCCCGTGCAGGTGTGGAGGACGAAATGGCCCTGGGTTTCAAGCTGAGCCTTAGCGACTCGCCTCGAAAGTCAGCCCAGCAAAAGAAGTCCATCCAGGATTCACCTAACAGCAAGCCGAAGGCCTCCCCCCGGCAGAAGCACAGCCCCGCCCACAGATCCAGCCCCCGCTCCCGAAAAAGCAGAGTTTTAGAAGAGGAGGAGCAGCTGCAGGTGGCGATGGCCTGCAGCCTGTCAGAGCTGCGAGATGGCAGTCCTGGTGGGCGTGGATCTGTGAAAAAGAAGGGCAAGGTGATCAGGGAGCAGCCCAGAACCGCCAGTGAGAGGACGCGGTCAGAGGAGGACGGCGCCCCCCCCTCGCGAAGAGCTCCCACAGATCCTGTGATCAGCCGTGGTGTCCATGGGGCCAGCCAGGCCCCCAGCAGACCCCGAGAGGATGAAGAGAGCAACCGGCCCCAGAATAATGTCAAGAAGAAACGAAAGTGCAACTGCGTGGTTTGTTGACATGTGCATGGGGAACCAAGCAGCAAGAGTGGAGTGATGGCGGCCATCTTTGAAGCGTGTACCTCACTTCTATGTTAAGCCCATGTTCTCAACAGTCCAGTGCCTTGACTGACAGTATCTTGTCTGTGACCCACCCGCCTTCACCATCTCATGGGGCGCGCCTTCCTAATGTGTTTTGAAGTGGCCCGCATGAAGTCAAATAGACATCAAATGATCATCCCCAGCCCCACGCCAACACCTTGCTCTCCTTCAGCCGCGGTGAATTTGCTTCATGTTCTCTGTGTTGCCTTCCCGCCCCTCTCAGAGGTCCCCTGCCTCTGTGCGGGCTAAGTGGCTCCGTGTTTTAGTCATCTTCACAGATGCCTGTGAAATGGCCCTGTGTCGAGCCTGTGAAAATGTATTATTTTCTAGGCTCCTGTAGAAATATAAAATAACACTTATAAAAATGGGAAATTAAGTGTAAAACAGATTTTTTTTTTTACATTAGTTTTGGTGGTTTAAAGGAAGCTCGAATCTGACAGTAATACAAAATTACTTTAATCTACTAAATGTCAGAAAATTCTTACATCAGCTGGGAAACTAATTCATCCATAAATATCTATAGGACTTTTTTTTCCCAGAATAATGACACGTTTCTTACATATATGCTAAATCAGGTGCTGTGGAAATGCCCGGCAATACTGAGGTGTTCACGTGAATTCTGCATGTGCATTGCCACCAAATTCTGCAACAGTGTTACTCACATCCATTGATAATGCTAAAATTAGGCTCACTTTTTCACGTTTTTTCTGTCATTCAGTGCCTTTATGTGTGATGAAGAACATGGTGAGGAGGATGGCAATTTTTGCCTCAGTTCGGATGGGAACTTGCATGAAGTGCGCCAGGCTTTTGTATTGTGGTTTCGGCAGAACATTTTTTGTCAGTAATTTTTGTATTTACAGCATCTGTATTGATCATAAGCACATTGGTCTTCAGTCTGTAAAAAGAGATGCCTTCATTTCCCATGATGCTTTCCTCACTGAGGTTCTAAGGCTCAGCGGATGGACCCTGGTTCAGCGGATGGACTGATGATGCTTTGCGATGGAATTCCCTTGAAACAGAGGAGATTGTTGTATAAACACAGAGTTTTGATGTCCCACGATTGACAGGGAATGTTTCAAATAGCTGTCATCCATACTTCATTAACAATATCATTGTCATTTCTGCTAAACACCCAAAGCCAGTTTCTCGTAGTGATACCGGCGTGGAGCTTTACTGGGCAGGAATAAAGCAGGGGTAGATGGGTAAAGGAAACAAAACCCAGTTTATGATTCAGTGACAGTCATATATCTGTGTCTTGTGATTAAGGGTGATTCTGTTGCACCTGAAGAAAATAAAAGTTATAAAGTTACAATAAAAAAAGAAAATGTGTATTTTGATGAGCAGTCCCTGATTTGTCAAGTCCAGGATAAACTGAGCGCGACCTCCCAGGTGACCTCACTCCTGTTCTTCAACTTCATTGGACGGATTGGAGAAATACAAGGCGGCGCTTTGTCGGAATCAGAATCGTGTTTATTGCCAAGTACGTTCACACATACAAGGTGTGGAATGTGATAAATATGTGGAATATGATACAGGGTGAATGTGAAATATGATATAGCAGTGGAATATATACAAAGTTAAGTGCATGCTTGTGCTAGGATGGAGAAATGGAATTTGAGTGAGTGTTCCTGGCCTTATTGATGAGGCGTGCCACGGTGGGGAAGAAACTCTTCCTATGACGTGATGTTGTTGGTCCCAATGGAGGGAGTCGGCCATAATCCTTCCTGCTCTTTTCAGAGCCCTGGACTCGTACAGGTCCTGTAAAGATGGAAGGTTGCAGCTGATTGTCTTTCCAGCAGAGTGAATGATACGCTGCAGTCTGCTCTTAGCCGTGGCAGCAGGGTACCAGACGATGATGGAGGTGGTGAGGATGGACTCGATGGCGGTGTAGAACTGCACCATCATAGTTTTAGGCAGACTTGAACTTCTTCAGCTGCCTCAGGAAGAACATTCTGCGTTGGGCTATTTTTTTTTTTGTGAGAACAGATGTTCATCTCCCACTTAAGGTCCTTGCTGATCGTGGTGCCCAGGAAGCAGAAGTTCTCCACAGCGGTGACTGGTGAGCCGAGCAGGAGAACGGGTGGAGGTGGGGCAGAACTTTTCCTGAAGTCCACAGTCGTCTCCACTGTCTTCAGGGCATTGAGCTCAAGGTTATTCCCATTGCACCAGGACACCGGGTAACCGATCTCCTGTCCGTAGACTCATCCCCCATCAGAGATGAGTCCGATGAGGGTGGTGTCATCTGCAAATTTCTGGAGCTTGACGGACGGGTGGGTGGAGGTGCAGCTGTTTGTGTGGAGGGAGAATAGGAGGGGAGAAAGGACGCAGCCTTGTGGCGATCCGGTGCTGATGGTCCGGGAGATATAAATACGCTTCCCCATCTTCACGTGTTGCTTCCTGTTGGTCAGAAAGTCCTTGATCCATCTGCAGGTGGAGTTGGGTACATGAAGGTCAGAGAGCTTGTCTGGCAGGAGGTTTGGGATGATGGCGTTGAATGTGGAGCTAAAATCCACAAAAAGGATTCCCACGTATGTGCCCTGTGGAAATGGCCTGGCGCCATGGCCCAAGGTTCGCTGGGATTCACTCCACGCTCCTTTTTTAGACTTGCAGTGTCCACTCTGGGCATGTGGCTCTTAGAAACAGCCTTGCAGTCTGACAGAGTCGCTCCTGAATGTGTGGAATGCCGGGAAGCAGCTGGTTTGACTGGTCTCAAAATCACCCCCCTCCCCCCAATCCATCTAGCATATACTGTCTACATTCCTGTTGCCCAGTTTATACAACTGCCCTTGAAATGTATTGGGAACTCATTGAGAGGATCAGCTCTTCACTGGATAATGTTTCACTGTACAGCCAAAAATGGGCACGTTTTAAAAGAACTTCATAATTTCTCATATAGTTCTGTGTGTGGGGGGAGTATGTGTTTTATGTTGGCTGTGAATGGAGACCTATCCACAGCACGTGTCCACAGCCCTAAGTCCATGGCTAGCCTGGCTGTCCTGTGCTCCTGCAGTCATCTGTCTTGTGGGGGCACACAGGACTGTGGGAGGGGCTCCCAGAGACAGTCTGTGTCCTTTTGCTCCACGGCTGCTCTAGGCGCTAAGCCGCTAACAGATTTTTGACAGAGACAAATGCAGGAGAAGCATCCAGCCAATCACTGGATGGCAAGAGATACTTCCAGCCAATGGATAGCCGTGTCGTCTGGCTCTACCCCCCACCCACAGAGCCAAGGCCGAGAAAAAGAAGGCCAGTCACACGCTCTCTGCGTTGCACAACATCACAAACTTTATTAATCACAGGAAGTTACAAAATAGTATATTTTCTTTTTTTTCTTATTTTCTGTTTATTTGCTACATAAAATACAGTGATACAAGGAGACGTTTCAGCAAGGTCAGGGTAGATTTAGCTGAAGCAGCTGAAACCAGATGAAGGCAGAGGGTCAGTGGAGAGGAATTTCTTGAAACTGGTCTAACTGGAGCAGAGGAGCACAGGAACATCTCCATGGTAACATCCCAAACCCAAACCTCCAATTGGGAGCCTCCAGGTGACAGCCAGGCCCCAAGAACAGCAAACGGACTGAACATTGAGTGTTTAACTGGGGCACAGAAAAATCCTCCATGCGTCCTGCATTTAATCCTTCAATATTAAGGGCATCTTTATCCATGTAGCAGGAATCATAGACCCAGTCCTAACTACTCTAACACTTTAACCCTAATATTGTTCAGTAATATGGAAATTAGTGCATATTTTATTAATTCTCCACAGGTTGCAAGATCCAGCATCAATTCAGACTGAATCATTTTAATAAATCACATTGTCTGAGGGCACCGAAAAACAACAAAATGTGCTGAGTCTATCCTGGACTCTGAGTGTGTGTGACCGGGCCGTGATGTTTCTAAGGTTAGGTGAACTGTATTAAAATGCATTTTCATTTTACAATATTTTCGCTTTACGACAGGTTTATCGGAAGGCAACCCCATGGTAACCGGGGAGAGACTGTATTGGCCCTACATCTACCAGCTCCGTCTTCTCCACCCTGAGTTTTAATGCAGTGTAACATCAGCAGCTGTTATATATTTGCAGTATGATTCTTAATGAATTTCCTTTTCTCTGTTATGAGTTCGGACCGATACCCACATTGGGTTGAAGGCTTCACAGGAACCGAATTTTCAGTTTGGCGTTGAGAGATTTGCAGCGTTACTGTAGAGTGCTATACTAGGCGGGTCTGTATGGACCGTATCCGCTGTGCGTCACATGACCCAGGAAATGTGACGCTGAGAGAGCTGGGCCCTGCCTGTCTGTTTGCACTCGCCTGCTGTCCTGGAGGTGGGGGTCAGGGTGTTTGGTAAGGCATTCAGTACATCACTCAAAAGGGGAGGGGGGCGAAGGCTGAGAGGAGCCACTTTGTCTTTTTTTTAATGGGGGATCTATACTGGGTGTAAATGTTTCCCTCATATGGATTCCTGGGGGGGGGGGGGGCAGCATGGGATTGAATGTAAAGGCAGGGGGCCCCGGGAGACGGACTGGGGGGGGTGGGGACCACTGGGGCCGCGCTTTCTGGGTGGGGTTCAACTCCCCT
>JAABNY020000101.1:1957884-1969276 GCA_015164015.2 Brevimyrus niger | reverse complement strand
TAGGGTTCTCCTGTCTGGTGCACTGTGTCAGCTGATGGTTAGGGTTAGGGTTCTCCTGTCTGGTGCACTGTGTCAGCTGATGGTTAGGGTTCTCCTGTCTGGTGCACTGTGTCAGCTGATGGTTAGGGTTAGGGTTCTCCTGTCTGGTGCACTGTGTCAGCAGATGGTTAGCCCAGTGTGTTCCGTCGATTGTGCACCTTCTGCTGTTATTTGTGACTTAATGTATCCTTGATTTAGTTATGGCTACAGTACCAAGCATCATTCTTCTGTTGCCCTTGTTGGCCATCTATATTTTTCTGCATCGAGGGGTCAAAGGTACGGAAAGGTTAAAAGTGTGTGATGTCCGGAAGGAGGTTGGTGATGTGCACTGAACACAATAATTAACTTCTATACTATATGCTTTTATGGACATATGGAAAAATAACCCCGCTTTTTATATCTAACGTTTACAGTTTATCTCTGTGTGTGTTCCCACAGGAAAATTTTGCAATTTTTTTTTTATTTCCGAGGGGGAACACAGGATATGTCATTTGTAATTCAGGAAGATAACTGTTTTTTTCTTTCTAATTATTACCCCCAAAATTGTTATTGTTGAGCTACAGAGTCTAGTGATGAGGTATCAATGTGGTACATGATAAACGATCAAGACATATCCCAGGTCAGGCAAGGAAGTCAATAAGATATGAGCATAACCTAATTTGTTTTATGCCGTAACATACTAAAATGAGATTCCCCAGACCCTGCAGAGATCTATTTTGTAGATCTGGCTGAAGCTTCAGCAACAGTTCAGAATAAAACCTGAGAAATCTGCGTGGCGAATCTCTCATCTTGACAGAAAAGACAGGGACCTTACTACTGCTGACCCATTCCTCTGGATTTTCTGATGAAAATTTGCATCTGTAAAAAACAGTTCTTAATTATTTATATATAAAAAAAACTACTAAACTTAGTTTTCCAATAAACCAAAAAAAAACAAAAAAAACATTGAATCCTGAAGGCAGAACAGAACATACCCAGGGCTGACAGAGTTGCCACAACTGAAATTCTGATTTATAGCTAACAAAACACAAGCAACGGCTGAAGATGCTCACAAGAGGTCTGGGTATTCATCTTTAAAATGCTCGACTTTGTGTGCATCCAAGCCCTGAAGATAAATGCCTCATCCACAAATATTTTGGTCAAAAAGAGCAGGAACATTTCGGACACCCAGGTGAGAATTTGATTGAGGTAACGCATATTAATCGTGCTGTTTTAGCACAGCTGATGAGATTTTCTTCTCTGCATAACATGAGGTCTGAAAAACTCTTCCCTTTGAGAGCAAAGAGTCATATATCATGCTGCCGGCAAAAATACTTTGTGGGAACACCTTGATGGGTTGTTTGTGAAGCCCTGGTATATAGGGATCTTTTTGGGGTGGAGGAATCAATTTGGGGGAATAATATAATTTAGAATCATGAAGAGCAAACCATAAATCAGGGGGAAGCTGTTTCTTTATCAAGTATTGTTAGAGTATTGTCAGTGTTCTAACATCAGGCTATGGCTCTCCCAGACCTCATGTAAATGGACCCAGAAAAATAATAGGGTACAATCACACCAAGCCAGCATAAATAGTTACTGGTAATAGTTCTCCAACCAGATATACTTTTTAATGATCACATTCATTATAGAAATATTTTGGGTTTTTCCCTATGTTACAATAAATATCACAAGCTGAATAAGACAGTGTTTAAAAAATGTGCTTTGCATCACTTCATTATGGGACAGTATAATTTGGCAAAAGTGGTCAAGCATTCATGTCTCCTGATGCCAAGTTTACCCCAGATAAATATCTGTTTTCTGAGGCAACGCCAAAGGCAACGCTAAAGATCAAAATGCAGGACACGGGATTCCCGTACAGTCTGTATTAAGTCGTTAGAGAAATTTACTGCAAGGGATTACAGATCTGTGACAAACTTCCAAAAAGGTGTCTGAGGCTAATATGGCAGCGGCGTGTCACAAATCGGCTGGGTTTTCACCCACTCTCAGATTCAGTCTTGGTGTTTAATGGCTTTACCATAAATAGGACAGTAGCTCAGCTTTGTTGTAAGGCTGCCACTAATGGTTCATGAAGTCTTGTCTCTCTCAACCCACCTCAAGACAAAACTTACCCAGAAACTGGTTTGTATAGTTAATTTTTATATTAATAATAAAGGTGAAAAAATAATCACAAATATCCAGCTGAAACAAGCAAACTATTTGAGAAGCTCAGATATGTAATAATTTCTAATGGGACAGTAGGTCTCCTAAGTAGAGAAACTTACTGCAGTGCAACAATGTAGCTGTTCCACGATCCATTTTAATACAAAGGAATATATATCCCCGTCTTTTACAGTATTTACCCAGGCGTGTGGCCTGTGCAGTCTGGGATAGGTTCCAGGCCACCTGCAACACTAACAAAGATAAGCAGTTAGATGGATGGATGGGTGGGTGAATGGATGGAAATCCATCCTTCCCCAACTGCTTATCAAAATCAGGGCCAGGGTGACCATTTAAACATTTTACTGGAACTCGACTGATGGGCAGCTGAACTGCTCCATTTGAGCAGGATAGCTACAAAACAGTAGTGATACTTTTCCCGTGGTTCCGCCATCAGGTGATCTGCCAATACATAATGTCTGCCAGTTAATACAAACTGAAACCGATTGATGAGGTCTATTGATTTCAACTAGAGGAGCCACCCAGGCAGTCTGTAAGAATGCTTTCAGTGAACTCACACGGGATCATTGTGACTTGCAAGAAAGGATTTGTTAATTTGTTAATTATTTCTGGTTCGCTGTGATTCTGTTTACAAGAATTTGCATAAAACTTTAATGAAACTAGTTATGGAAAAAAAAATCACAAGCTTATTTATCTTTGGTTTCATTTTGTAACGTTTTAAAAAGAGCTTAATTGTCTTTCTTGCAGTTAAACTCTGTATAGTTAACTGTTGGCATTTTTAAACAAAATGGCCACCACCCACTAGCGTCACACAGAGAGAATTACATTGTTAGCAGATATTCCCTCAGTGACCATTAGAATGGTTCCCTGTAACCCATTTACATGATATCGCAGAGTCATTTTCCACTATTACTGGTCATAATCACCTGAGCTGGCAAAACTAAAGGCCTCGGGCATACAACAAGAATGGGTTTTTCGATATCTTCATTTTACGTCAGCTGACAGTGAGTGACGGGCGTCGGGAGATGATTCCCGAGTAGTGACGACGTTTTGCAAGCGAAGCACGTTCTGATGGGGATGTAGACAAGTCACTGGGGGCTGAGGCAGTAAGGGGCCACCCAAGGTGTAAGTACAGGCCAACTCTAGTGCATTACTGCCATTGTACAGTAAGACAAACATTAGTATTTCTTTGTTTATATGTGGTAGATAATCACATATTACATAGAAAGACTTATTATCGCAAGGATCCATTTATGGTCAAACAAAGAGATTGGAGATGTAAGAAGCTCGATCTATCTTGTGTGTATTTATTCTTGCTACTGCACTTGTTTTAACAAGCCGGGTTTTCAAAGGAATCGTATTATATGCGCTGTCGTCTTTTAGGACCTTAAAACGCTCTGAAAGTTTTCTCATTTTATAATTCTGTGAGAGATGTCGATAAACATATGGAAAGATCTCCATCTAGTGTTAAAAATTCAACATTGCAGGTACCCTTACAAATTAAAAATGGAGACGAACTGGGCAGCAAGATTGGTTGTTTCTGTCCAGCCATTAACTCTTCTTCTTCTTTCTTATTTTTTAGAATGTTAATAACAGTGGCAATAACTTCTCTTTCCTTATTTTAAATCAGCTGTATTGCATGTAAGTTCAAATGTAAAGGCGTTCATAACGTCTGATAGCAATGTGTAAAAAGACTTTTATGCATTATTTTAATCCCTATAAAGTTTCGTTTTAAATGCAGAATATTAAAAATTGGGATTTTAAAAACTTGTCATAGATGATTCTTTAAAATATGAATTTGCGGATATTTTTGGAACTGAGTTGAATTGCATTTTAGTTTAACACAAAATACGTAAAATTTGACGTTTGCTGCCATCTCGTGGTTAAAATTCACGACGAACACTTCAAAAGTAATCTTTTCAGGCAAATTTCATATTAATTTGATAAAAATTAGTTCAAAATCAGAAGAGTCAAGAGAATGCTATTTGATTTACCCTGTCTAACCAAAAATATTTTCATGCTGCTTATATTAACGTATTAAATAATGTGGTCTTTAAAAACTACTTATTAGGATTACAACTCAAAGCGCCGCGCGGTTCGATTGATACGAACAACTATAAAATACATGCCTGCAAAGTAACCTTTGTGTGGACTTGAGCCTCGTTCATAACATAACGGGAAGTCATTTATATGGTGGCCACGATTCACCATTTCGTTCCACCGAAATATATACATTTTATCGTTAGGTCATGAGCGATCGAGACTCCGTGCATTTATTGAGTGATAAAGCAGAATTCTGGGTCATACAGTCTGCAGTTAGCCAATTAAGAAAATCAGCACAATCTACACACGGTATTTGGGAAGTTATTCACAAAAGTAATCCATTGAGGACGGATGTGGAAATTCAGGTTCAGAAAGAACAAATCCAAACCAAGGTTTTGGCTGGTTAAAACAAAATCTTGGTCTTGATCTGTACTTTTCTGGACCTGAACTTTCCACACCTGTCTTTAATCGATTACTTTTGTGAGTAACTTCCCCAATACTAGTGTCAATAGATTCTGGCCATTGTTGAAATGAAAGAAAGAGACAGACAGAGAAAGTCAGACCTCGTAGAGCAGGGATAGGCAACCCTGATCCTGGAGTGCCGGTATCCATAGTTTCCGTCCTACCAGTTGACCAACTATCTACCGAGATCATATGTGGTTAATCAGAGATTAGTTAGAATAGAAAACCCGGATACCGGCTCTCCAGGGTCAGGGCTGCCTACCCCTACCTTCAGGGTCGGCCCGTGGCATAGGCAATATAGGCAAATGCTGGGGGCGCCAACTTCTGAAGAGGCGCTGAACTGCCAGCGATTTTCACTCTGCCTCAAGCGGGGGGCACTGGCAGTGATGCTCGCCTAGGGCGCCACACCGCCTAGGACCGGTGTTCTGACGAGATGAGCTACTTTGTTGAGTTAGGCTAACCTAGTGCTAATCGATAGCCCTAACCCTAACTCTTACCCTAACCCTAAACTTAACCCCCCCAAAACCATAACCTTAACCCTAACCCTAATCCTAAAGCGGCGGAACTGCACATGCGCAAAAAGTCTCGATAGCACGTCTCGATAGGTAGCTCAACTCGTCAGAACACCGGTACCGCCTACCTTAGAGGTAGCATCATCTGTCATTAATCAGCTTTTGGGACACGGAAAGCTACAGTACCATGAAATACTTTTCACATTAAAACAGAATCCACTTCACTGGGACCTACCACACACACACACAAAATAAAAGGAAGGAAGGAAATAAAACTTTTCTATTGGAAGTGAAAGCAGCGAAAGCAGATTTATTTGCGAAGATAATTCCATCTGTCGTGTTAATCCGTAAAGAAAAGAAAGGCAAGCGGTAAAATAACAGGAACTTATAGAGCAAGTTATGTGAGGAAATGGAAGAAGATAAACGCGAATCATGTGATGGAAGTGCTTTGTGTTAAAACAACATTGCGGAATTAGCCTTTAACTGGGGGAGGCTTAATTTAAGAAGAATTAATGGAGCAAGAGAAGTAGGGGAGGAAAAACTACCTTCATGTAAGTGCTGAAGTGCTACTGATCTCCCGAAAGTGTCGGCGCTGGTTTGCGCGACATTATCTGAACATTTGTCCCGAACTGTAACTTTGCTTTTTCTCCGTACAGGTGGAACAGGAGTATAAAGGAAATCCAGCAACAAAGTTTGGGTATTAGCAAGGGTGGCGTGTGATGGGTGATCAGGGGGTTCAGTGTTGCAGAGAGACTAGCTGTTTGCTGTCAGGACTGCAGATTAGGATGGATGAAAATAATCATTTGTATGAAAGTTGCCGTCGGAGGTTTCAGGACCAAAACTGTTCTGCAGGAAGACGACAAAGGGAGAACACGTTTGGAGCGTGATAATGATTAGATTCTCAAGTTACCTGTGAATATAGGCCAGCCATTCACTGCATTTGGCACTGAAATCAGTAATGAAATAATGGCGGCGCTATGTAACCTGATACGTCTCCTAAACGTTTTGCTAGGCCTAGAAAGGCAATCAGATATAGGCTTCAGCTCCAGCGTTAGATTTCTGCAAAGCGGTAAGTGGCTGTCACTCCGTTAATACGTTCTGGGGCAAACCTAGAGGGCGCTTTGCATAAATCGTCAAAACAGATTTTTAATGCATTAAGTTTATCTTTCAAGTATACCATGGTGATTCAAGGTTAACCAACTATTAATCAGTCATGAAAGTCTTATACTTCTGAGACTTTTTAAAAGTGTAAACCGCCTGGCCAGAAGGGAGCAGTATTTAATCACATAAATGCCCGACATTTCACCCAATGCCGGAAACAAAACACTCACGGGAAAAAAATGTCTAAAAATGTCTTTGAGTTGGCTTGATCTCTCTCTCTCTCTCTCACACACACACACACACACACACAAAATTTAGCAGTGTCTTCTATTACCTCTTTCTCTTTTGAAGCTCAGTTCTCTTACTGCGTTTTGGCCAGAAACTTTATCCAGCCTACTAAGAGACGGTGTGTTTTGGCTGGGGAATGCCGGCATTTTGCCCTGGTGATGGATAACTCATTCGACCTCCATAAATGGCCAGTGTGCACCCAGAAATAAAAAAAAAATGTCTCTCTGGGTTTATGTTTCAGCCCTTCACCTGACTTATTTCCCTGGAGGATGGGCTCCCCCTTTAGGTCTGGTTCCTCCCAAGGTTTCGTCCTCCTAGGGAGTTTTCCTTGCCACCCTCATCTTTGGCTTACTCACTGGGGGGTCTTTACGTGGCAGAAATGTAAAGCGCATTGAGACAATGTAACATCGCGATAATGCGCTATATAAATAAAATTGCATTGCATTCGAGTCTGGCCCATATGGAAGCTGAGCCCGGCAGTCCGAGGTCCGACAGCGCTGGCGCTGATCTGCCTTGACCCCTCCCTTGTCTTTCTGGATACCATGGTGATGCGCGCAGCCCGGCAAGCTGTTCACACTCTGCTGAGCCAGACTTTCAGCTCCTCGGGAGTTTTCTGGGGAACCGCAGTGCCCAGTGCAGCCCTTCAGGTGCCCAGCACCACCGTCTGGTTCCGCCAAGGACGCTATGGCTCTGCTGCTCTCAAATGATCCCCGGTGAGTCTCCACCCCGTCCCCACCCAGGCAAATTAAATCAGAACTTCCACTCAAGGCCAAATGGTAATACTGCACATGGAATAGAGGGGGGGGGGGGAGCGGGGCTTTATCTCAAGCCTTCTCCCCCAGGGTGCGCTGCTTGGGAGGCTTGTTTGTTGTTGGTGGGCAACAGCTTCTTCGTCTTGGGGGGGGGGGGTGTGTGTGTGTGGGTTTTTTTCTAAAGGAAATGCAGGTGATTGATGAGCCACAGAAAAGAACGGCAGCCTGACACAGAGCTGATAAAGCAGTGGGATACCTCATCCGCGAGCGTCCTGGGGGCATCCGCCGAGGACTGCCTGGCCCCCGGTGCGCCTAACGCAGGGACCACCAGCACCGCTCACGGGCATCCAGGCTGCCGCCTCCGAGATGCCAAAAAAAAACAATGGTCTTCATTAGCCATTTGAATTCAGAAGCAGCGAGCACCTTAAGGCATGCCCTCAACCCTTGGCTCACAGTGGGAAGGGGGGCAGGATATTGGTATGGATGTCCTGTTAGCAGGGTACAAAGACGGGCTGCTAAACTTTATTTGAAAACTGAGACTGCTGACAGCATATTTATTAGCGTCCAGGACCTTCAGTTACTTATCCTTTGTCTTGGAATCTTTAATTATGTATGAATACAATGTGGAGGGACCTTATTAAAAGCAAGGGTGTAGAATTTCAATATTGGTAGGAACCAAATCGTACGTGAACCCCCTCCCCTCTAAACACACACGGTGCTTCCGCAACATTGGTAGAGACATACCATCCCCACCCGAACTGACCCCCACGATATAAAGCCATTTCCCTTTGTGGTGTGCATCCAGGAATTCTGATTCCCCCCCCGCCGTCGAATCTCCAAAGTATGGCAGTAGGGTCCGTTCAGCCGTGATGCTGAATTCGATCCAAAATTATGCATGCACCATAAAATCCTAATATCGCAGAGGGGCTCCGACCAATTAGTTGCTCAAAAGGGTGGAGTATTCCTGAGTGCCAGAACGGCGTGTGTTCATGGCAGGATGGAAAATGTTTTCAATTTAGCAGGTGTTTTTGGTTATGGCCGCGATCGTTCTGAACAAGAATGCAACTGTCCCATACAGCGATCTATTCATCTTCTAATCATGTGTCCTTAGGACGGTTACGGGGGGCTAGAACTTATCTCAGGTAGCGGAGGAAATAAGGTTGAGTTGCACTTTAGACGAGCCAATTAGCCTGTCTGCATGGGCCTTGGGCTGTGAGAGGAAACAAAGGGAAAAGATGAAAATCCGACAAACAAAGGACATGGATTTGAACCCCCAGTCGCAATACTGCTCTCCACTTTGCATCTTTCAAAAGATGTAAAGGGTGAAGCAGCCTCACTGAAAACAGCCAGTTATGTGAACTCAGCTCCAACTCCTACTTACCAGCAGTACTGCATTAAAAAAAAAAGCCAGCTGAAAATTTAAATGTTCTTTCATCTGGTTCTGAGGTTAATCAGGCTGTGGGGGAGGGGGAACTGAGTACTCATTTGTCTGTTGATCCTGGAGGTGCTTGTTAGCGTGCCAGGTGCCAGGTACCAGGTGACTAAGGAGTTCCATTGATCTCTGGAATAGATGGAAGCTACACGCCAGGAGAATGGCTTCCTGATTCTGGGGCTGTGCAGCCAGGTCCCGCCGATGCATTGAGGAGCTTGACCTCACAGTGAAAACAATCCATACATCTCCCATGGGTTTAGAACACTGGGAACGGAACATTCAAACCTCCATATAAATCATTGAGGAGCTCTTCCCCTCAGTAAACGTGATCCATACATCTCCCATTAGTTTAGAACAATGGAAACAGAACATTCCAACATCAGTACAGATCACTGAGGAACTCTCCTTCACGGCCAAAGTGATCCACCCATCATCTGTACAGATCACTGAGGAGCTCTCCTTCACGGCCAAAGTGATCCACCCACCATCTGTACAGATCACTGAGGAGCTCTCCTTCACGGCCAAAGTGATCCACCCATCATCTGTACAGATCACTGAGGAGCTCTCCTTCATGGCGAAAGTGATCCACCCATCATTTGTACAGATCACTGAGGAGCTCTCCTTCACGGCCAAAGTGATCCACCCACTATCTGTACAGATCACTGAGGAGCTCTCCTTCATGGCGAAAGTGATCCACCCATCATCTGTACAGATCACTGAGGAGCTCTCCTTCACGGCCAAAGTGATCCACCCATCATCTGTGCAGATCACTGCGCCGGCAATCAGTGTTTTTGAATAAACAACTGTTTCTCAGTATCCCTGAATGGCTCAGTAATCAAGTTTTTCTCTCTCAGGTGAAACTGCTTACATTTCATGACCACCTCGGTGGGATTGGAAAGACTGCATTAGTTTGCAATTATACATCGCCAGTCTACCTTTTCTAATCGCATCTATTTTGAAATTGCTGTGAAGGAATGAAAGGACTGGAATTAATTTATCCGCTTTATTTTCTGTATCTCTTTTCGTTTACTGCGACCTTGTGGAGAAATGTCATGCACCATTTTATACATTTACTGCTGTCATAAAAAAAGAATATTTCTCAGGACTTTTTGTAATTAGTGAAGCGTTCCCAAGCTATTAAAAAGACATAAAATAATAACTTCCTTGTTGTTAAGCCATGTATGACAGACAAAATTTATTAGTTTTTCTTGTCTCCTCATGTAGCATATTTATAAAAATAATTTATATAGGAAGCCAATAACCCTTTACTTTGTTTGCTGAGCCACACTCTTTTTTTTAAAGCTGAATGTTTACATTCATATATAACAAATCTTCCCTCTCGTCAAAAACACGGAGCAGAAAACACAGGAAAGTGGTGAAAGACGGAGGTGATTTCAGAAAAGCACTGGAGCCAAAATTACTGAAATCTTATGGGCACATTTTGCATTTCATCAGTCCGATTCTGCTGTTGTATGCTTTCCAATAGCAGTCAGCAGGCACCGGTCCATTTACATTTTACCGACCAATGATTCTTTTGCCTGATACTATGTTTAAATGCTACACAAGCCTAAAGAGAGAACTACATAACAGCGCTCCATTGTATTCTGGATAACCCAACTGTGAAACCAATTTTCAGTATGTCCAGCCTCTGAATAAAAAAATAATGTAAAAAATAAAAATTATGCTACATCCCACACTCCTGAGACATGGAGGGCACCAAAACGCTAAAGTGATTTAACAGGAATCACTCTAGTCAGAGTCAATTGAGAATGTTTTTTTTTTTTATATAAGAAGCTTGTTTTGGGCCGTGTTTTGTTTTGCGTACTATTATATGAAAGCAGAACCTTGAAAACAGTGGAATAGCTAAGCGTGAGCTATGTCTGGCATTGCACATTGACATGGACTCCATTTGACGTAGCTAGCTTAATTCGTGATGTTTGTGGCCTGTTTCCAAGTCTATTCGATTTGCAGTCCCACTCAGGGCCACCAGAGGGCTGCCAAGAGTTCAGTGTTGACTTTCCGTAGTGTCCGGTTCCTGACCCCTATTTTAAAGTCTCTATAAAGGCCTGAACCTCAGTGGTCCTCACACATCAGCTGTGCCACATCCTGCATCTCACCATTATTATTCTGCAAGCTGTTAGGTTATTCTGTGAGTTGTTAGGTTATTCTGTGTGCTCTTAGGATATTCTGTGAGCCATTAGGTTATACTGTGAACTGTTAGGTTGACTGCTTCCACCATGTTGCAGATTAATTGGAACATCCAGACTGTGCATACTTGTCCTAGAAAACAACTAATCATCTTCTAGGTTTGTCACAGCAAACATGGAAGGTTTCATTAAAGTACTGTTGTTTTGATAGGTCAAACAAGGGCTCATTTAATAAAAGCTATGAAAGCACAGGGACCTTAGGAAGGATTTAGATATTTTTAGTTGCTTGATAAGGGTGGTGTGGCGGCACAGTGCGTAACACTGTCTCCGGTATGTGGAGCTTGCATGTCCTCCCTGTGTTGTCATGCGATTTCCTCCAGACATGTAACGGTTTGTGTAAATAACCAACAGGATCAGCTATTCTAGCGCTTCTCCTCGCCGGTTACTTTGGTCAGCAGT
>JAABNY020000101.1:1939081-1952690 GCA_015164015.2 Brevimyrus niger | reverse complement strand
GCGGGAGCCCCCCCCTGCCGCCGGGGGGGCCCCTCCTTTCCTCCGTGGGCCTCCCCGCAACCCCCGCCCCAAAAAAAAAACCGGTGAGCTTTCGGTTTCAAAAAAACCCCCCCCCCCCCCCCCCCCCCCTTGGGCCGTGTACTTTCATCCGCACGACTCGCTTCCCCAAAGCCTGCTCTGACATTCGATTTGAGTTACGAACCGCGTCCCACGCTCGTTGAACGCCTCGGCTCAGAACGCCACTTCCTCCGGGGTATCCAACGCCCCGGGGTTTGTAGGTGGTAGGATGGAAAGAGTGTCGTTTTCATTGTCGGACGCCCCCCCCCTCCCCCGCCTTGGTCTTTGGCGGGATTTTGCAGTGGTGTTGTGTAACAGCACCTCTGGTAGCTTGGTGACGCTGACATTTCTTTCAACAGGGCCATAAATTGCATGCGATGCAGTGGGTCTGGCTGTCAAAGAATAAAGGTTAATATGGGACCGAAGTAACATGTATTTTCCGAATTTGACTGGGAGTACCTACTCATCATGTGGGGGGGGGTGCAGTCACGCATCCCTTCTCCATAATGTCACCCTCACAGTGAGCCGGGGGCACTCCGAGAGAGCAGTGATGCGCGGCAGGCTACGCCTTTGACATGTTTATACATAATTCACAGACTAACAGGGATTTCCTTCACTTGGCTGTAGAACTTTTTGCACTAATACCTTATACGGACAGTGTAACTGCGTAGAACAACCCCCCCTCCCCCCCCCCCGTAGACTCCAAAAGAGACGCCGCGGCAACCCCAGCCTGCAAAGAGGTGAGTCTGGGCTAAATTATTCAGCCCTGAGTACTGGTGGTGCCGACATACTGACTTGAAGGGGGACATTAATATTGCGCAAGCGGAGGGGGTTAATAATGAGTCAAAGGCAGAGGAAATCACGCGGAAAGTTATTCTGCTGCATGCCACTGTTCTCTCTATCAATCTCTGCTGCCATAGCAACTACTGTTTTTCTGTAGACCCGGGTTGCCTTTCTTTGGTCAGCGTGCGCAGGTGCCGGTTGGGCAGTGTCAAGGCTGCCGCCTGCAGGTCAGTGAGGGGTATGGCCCCTTATTTCTGGCTTCCTGGTTCACTGACGCATGGGCCACAAGAGGACTCGGTGTCAATGGGAGCCTAGCGTCGGGCTTCACCTCGAACTGACCGGCATTCATTTTCCATTATGTCTGCGACAAACCCGCTGTGTGCCAAAAACAAGGAATGGCACCAGGCATCTGGGACGCGTCGTGATTGCTAATGGGGGGGCCGACGGCAAAATTCCTCCTGTGATTTGTTCCCGGACCATTGTATTAAAGTTCTGATTCTCCCAGCATTGTCAGTAGTGGGGAGTGGGGATTACTTTGTCGAAGTATTAAAAAAAAAAAGCCCATCTGGCTGATTTTCTGACATGAGCTGAAGATGCAGACCAGTGAACGCTGAAAGCATCTCGTACAGAGTGATCCAGCAAAACGGAGGCTCCGTCTTTCAGAACTTCAGAACAAGGACGGCAAAGACCGCAGCGAAATACCGACTAACGAATGACCCCACAGGAGCCAGCTGGGAGCTCAACGGGGGGGGGGGAGATGGTTTGGTGTATGATGGACAAATGTTGACCGTTCTGTTCTGAGCTATGCTATGCGGGGGAAACCTGGCACGCTTCAATCATTAAGCAAGCAAGTTGATTCCACTCGAGACGTACGGGCAGCATTTGGTTTCAGATCTTGCAGTAAGTATGTACAGCTGGTCGTCTGCGCTTGGGGGATGCGGGGGGCAAACGGGATAGATCCTGCAGTGTGGGATGCTGCGATCTGGGAAAAGCGTATTCAGTGTCATTATTGACAGCTGTTTTCTCGAATCTTCATTTTTAAATCAAGATACAGGAATTCTGTAACTCTAGAATCTACTACAGAAACCCACCCACCTTTTTGTGTGTGTGTGTAAATTAAGGTCCACGGCAGAAGAGGCAGGTTCCATGATCACTTGCTTCCCTAGCGGCGACCAGAGCTGTCTGCTTTACACCTGAGAAGCTTATCATCGACCTCATCCTGGTATTGAGGGTTCTCATCGAGCACAAATGTGAATATCGGTAATGTTTATTTGCTGCCTGTGTCGACTTTCGATAAGCGTTCAACTCGGTTGATCGAGTTGCCGTGTGGATAATCCTGAGATTTTTTACGGGATCCCCCCCGAATTTGCTGGACATCATGGCCGGCCTGTGCATTGGTAACTTTGTGTGCCTGTGCATTGGTACTGTGCGTGCCTGTGCATTGGTACTGTGCATGCTGTGCAGAGCTCAGGGAGAACCTCCATCTTCCCAGCTGATTCTGGGGTTCAGCAGAGGTGTGTTCTGGCTCCTACTTCGTTCAATGCTTGCATGGAGTGTTAGGCAGGATCATGGAGTCCAGAGGTTGTGGGACCTTGCTGATGATTTTGTGACCTTCATGGAGTCAATGGAGGCTCTGATCAGGGCTCTCGGGAGACTGAGCGAGGAGTCTGAGTGTCTGGGATCATGAGTGTCCTGGATAAAACCCAAGATCCAGGCCCTTAATGACTTCTTGGGCACAGCCATCAGCAGTGTGTCTGTCTGCGGGGGGAAACTTGCCTTGACAGGGACATTCATGTCTCTGACTGTTCCTATGAAATCGGAAGACTGATGGGTGGGTACTGATTGGGAGGTTGCTGAAAAGGGGGGTGTGGCACACCTGATTTATAAGAGGATGAAGGTCCAACTCTTTAGAATCCTGGTGCTCCCTGTTTTGTTGGACAGTCGTGAGACCTGGATGGTATCCAGCGAACAAAGCTGAAGATGGGGCTGCTATGGGAATATCTTTGGAGAATCAGTCACTTAGGGAGTCCCAAGTAAAATGTGTGTGCATGAATACGGTCGTGTGAATCATTTAGTTCGTATTGTTTGGAGCAGAATAACTGGCCATTGTGACTAGATAAAAGGTGTTTGTCTTTGTGTGTTATTGGTAAGACCCATGCACATTCTGAGGGGGCTTATGGGGGGGGATAAAGGCTTGGTTATGGGTTTGGGAGGAAGTTGGAAGCTCGGGAGTAAGACAGAGGTGTAATGGAGAAAGAGTGACCAATAATAACCTGTCACTGTCACGCTGGAGGAAAAAGAGCATGTCTGAGGCTATTCCCCGCCTGTCTGAGTGGAAGGTGTGCGCGCGCGTGAGACCAATGACGTTAAAAAAACGAAGCGGCCATGGATGTTAAGAGTGACCATTTCACTTGCTCTCAGGGGTCAGTGACTTGCAGACACTATGCTTTTAAAATGAATTTTTTACCATGGACGTGGTTTTTTGAAACGCAGCTTATGTGGTCTTTAGTACATAATGAAATATATAAGCGGGCATGCTCGTCTCTATAGAGACAGGTAGACTATACCTGCTTGCACTTTCACAGTGGCTATACACACCTGACAAGTTCATAATTCAAATTTTCCTTTTAGATTTCATATGTAAATGAAGGCAAGGTTTGCTTGCTGGAAATAAGCCTTTTTTTTTTTTTTAAACCCTGCATGGGCTGCAGAAAACCCAGTAAGGGGACCTTGCTGCTATCGCCTTGCTGGTCACCTGGCCGGCCTTCAGTGCTAATCGGATTTCGTCACGCCGCTGTGCACACCTTTTAAAAATGACTCTGCAAATCCCAGCAGGCCGTTGGGGAATCTCCATTTTACAGCCCTCTCTAGCATATCAGTCTTCATCACCCTCAACATCACAGCCAGACTAACTCGATTTAGAAATCATATTTTAAGATGGGTTATTTTCTATTCAAGAGCCGCGCCCCGGCATTTTGGAGGGGGAGGTGCCCGAATGGGTTGGGGGTGGCTTAGGGTAAATTTCTGCTGACTGGGTGTGCTCCACTCGGCACCCCCCATCTCGGATGTGTGTCACATAATGACTAAGTGTTGTATGTCATCCATAAGTTAGTGATGGAGTATATTTTGTCCATCCATCCATCATCTGCCGCTTATCTGGGGTCGGGTTGCGGGGGCAGCAGTCTAAGCCGGGATGCCCGGACCTCCCTCTCACCAGCCCCCTCCTCCAGCTCCTCTGGGTGGAATACCAAGGCGTTTCCAGGGCAGCCGAGAGATATAACCTCTCCAGTGTGTTCTGCGTCTGCCTCAGAGTCTCCTCTTGGTTGGACATGGCCGAAACACCTCCCCAGGGAGCCGTCCAGGAGGCATCCTTGACAGACGCCCAAAACCACCTAAGCTGGCCCCATTCGACGCAGAGGAGCAGCGGCGCCACCTTGAACCCACCCCCCGAATGTCTGCGCTCCTCACCCCATCTCCAAGGCTGAGCCCAGCGGCCCTGTGAAGGACCCACAGTGCATGCTGCAGCTCCCCGGTCGATGACACCAACAGAAGCCTCGCCATCTACAGAAAGCAAAAAATATTATTTTGAGGCCCCCGAACGGGACCCCCTCCTCCCCTTGGCTACACTTAGAAATTCTGTCCACAAATATTATGAACATAATTGGGGACAAAAGGGCAGCCCTGGCATCCACTGGGAGCGAGGATGCTGGGCGATTTCCCAACCAGTCTGCATGTGTCCTGTGGCCTTTTTAAAAGGCATACAATCATGTTAAGCATTGCCTGTTTCGGCAATATTTAAGTGGCCATGGCAATCGAAGATTTTTCTTTCTTCAGTCAATATAAGCTCTACGAGATGCTGTCGACCCCAAGTGTAAGGGGGAGAAATGAAATTATAATTGCATTTGTTCAGCTTGGTTTGATGCAAATTATTTTGTGTATAAAAGAGAATTCTAGTGGCGAATCTGTAAAAGCAAATGTCATGTTTTTATCACACTTTTTTTTACTGTATTTTGGTAGCTAAATGTTTAGCAACGTAATCTCACCCTCTTAACCATAGACTTGAGATGAACTGGAGGGGACCCAGGTTTAATTCTACCCTGCCAGCTGTGCACTATAAGATTTAAAAGATTTTAAAGATTCAACGGCCAGTTTTATTAGTGGACTATTTCATTTTCTTTCAAATTTGAATGGAGTAGCTTATCCCGACGTGACCTCATTAGCCGGCGACACGTCTCATCTCCTCAGCCGAAGTTTTCATTACCAAAAAAACACTGAACTGCAGAAAATTAGTAGATGCAATATTGCACTTTTTGTGCATCCTTGAATATTCTCTCATTCTTAACTAGACTGAAGTACTTTGAGAGAGAGCCTTGCGGGAAGGCGCTTATTCGAAAATTAGGGAGCCGTCATGCAGCCCTGCCTTTCGAAAGCCTCATTGCCAAGATAGCTTGCATGAAGAAGATAATGAGTTATAATTCTGCTGTTCTAGGACTAGTGATGGGGAGCTTGGTTCAATTTATAGAACTGATTCTATCGAACTGTTTGTTTTTAAACTAATCAAATATTCGATTGAAAGAGCCGTTTGGAGAGGAGACACTACATGCTGCTGCACTTTGTTCAATTACTTTTATTGAAACTGCATGTTTTTATTAAAATCTTTTTCATTAAAATATTGGTGACTCCTGTGAAATGTATATCAATCACTTCCAGACTAATTAAAATAAACAATTACATAAGCTGTAGAGTTTCGAATATAAACGAACAATCAGCCCCCAAAAGCCTGATAACTTGAGTATCTTTTTTTTTCATAATCCAATGCTGCATTCTACTCGCAAATTCTCTCCCAAGTCAGAAATTTAAATTGAAGCTCCCCATGAAGTTTTGAGAATGACGCAAGTATTTCCCAAAATTTGCCGCTTCAGTGTTTGCAGATCTGTTTGCCAGATATTTCTATGACATTAAATGGTAATTATACTTCAGTATAGGTCTCAAAGGCTTTTATTGACAATTACATTCAGTTCATACAAATAGTCAGTATTTGCAGTGTTGGCCCTTCTTTTTTTTTGAGCCCTCTGCAATTTGCCCTGCCATGCTGTCACTCATCTTCTGGGCCAAATCCTGACTGATGATAGCCCATTCTTGCATAATCAATGCTGGGGTTTGTCAGAATTTGTTTGTCCACCCGCCTCTTGAGGACTGACCACAAGTTCTCAATGGGATTAAGGAAGTTTCCTGGCAATGGACCCTAAATGTTGATGTTTTGTTCCCAGAGCCACTTAGTTATCACTTCTGCCTTGTGGCACGGTGCTCCATCATGCTGGTTCATCCCCAAACTGTTCCTGGATGGTTGGGAGAAGTTGCTTTTAAAGTATGTTTTGGTGCCATTCTTTATTCATGGCAAAATTGTGAGTGATTACATTCCCTTGACTGAGAGCAACCCCACACATTAATGGTCTCAGGATGCTTTACCGTTTGCATGACACAGGACTGATGGTAGCACTCACCTTTTCTTTCTCTGGGCAATCTTCTTTTTTTTTTTTTTTTGGATGCCCCATGCAATCAAAAAGGGGATCCATCAGAGAAAACGACTTTACCCAAGTCCTCAGCAGTCCAATCCCTGAACCTTTTGCAGAATATCAGTCTGTCCCTGAAGTTTTTCTTGAACAGTAGTGGCTTTTTGGCTGCCCTTCTTGACACCAGGCCATCCTCAAAGTCTTCACCTCACTGTGCGTGCAGATGCACTCACACCTGTCTGCGGCCATTCCTGAGCAAGCTCTGCGCTGGTGGTGCCCTGATCCTGCAGCTTGATCGTGTTTAAGAGATGGTCCTGGTGCTTGTTGGACTTTCTTGGGTATCCTGAAGACTTCTGCACAACAATTGAACCTCTTTCCTTGAAGTTCTTGATGAACCGATAAATGGTTGATTTTGGTGCAATCGTACTAGCAGCAATATCCTTGCCGGTGAAGCCCTTTTTGTGCAAAGCAGTGATGACTGCACATTTTTCCTTGCAGGTCTCCATGGCTAACAGAGGAAAAACGATAATTTCAAGCACCACCCTCCTTTTAAAGCATCCAGTCTCCTATTCTAACTCTCCAGCGATCTCCAGCCTTGTCCTCATCAACACTTTCACCAGTGTTACTGAGAGAATCACTGAAATGATGCTATAGGTCCTTTGGAAATGGGTATTTTGAGGTTAAATTCCATTTTCATGGCAAAGAGGAACTTTGATCAGATGAATTGAAATTAATTGCAATCTTCATAACATTCTGGAGTATATGCAAATTAGCATAATAAAAATGGAGGCAGCAGACTTTGACACAAATATTAAATTTTCATTCTCATAACCTTTGACCACGGCTGTAGTCTGGGCTAAATGTAAGTGAAAACCGTTTTACTGCGGTACCTACAATCCGACAAGTTAACCAGCTAAGTGAGAAATCATGCTGTTAAGAACAGGTTCCTGGTACTGCTCATGACTTGCCGATTTTTATACTGTTTCTGACTGACCTGACTGACCTGACCGACAGACCCTCCGAAGTAAATGGAATCTAACATAAGAAGCTTTCATTTAAAGTTAAAACCGACACCAAAGAAACAACATACAAGAACAGAACGAATGCTGTTCGCAGATGCTATTGGGATTCGGGCCCATTTACACACCGGATCTCTCAACTTTTCAAGTGGGGAAGTGCAGACTGTCACACTCTGCAATGAATAATATCATGCAACTGACTAACACACACACACACCCACACCAAGGACTGAAAGTGCAATGATGTAATATAATTTCTGTTGTCAAACATTCAGTTACTACTGCTACTGATGTCCCCTTTTTGTGTGTGTGTGTGTATAAAATATATATGTTTGTGTATATATGTTGTATGTTTTCTATATTGTAGTTTTTCTTTGCTAGAGGTTGCAGGATATACTGCATCCTCTCCCCTTTTATCCTTTTGTCTGCTGTAACAATGCGTACTTCCCAGCCGTGTGATTACTAAAGCTTATCTTATTATCTTGAGGTGTTTTCGTGCCAACACTTATTAGTCTGAACCAGAGTCCATTCTAACCAATTTCCCCCTTGGTGTGATTCGCTTGGGCAGGTGTGAACACAGTAATCTCAGTCTGGTGTGGACCAAAAGAACTGTACTGAACTGAAGAGCGGTTCGTTTGAGGTCGGATCATGGTCACACCACAATCAGACTCAACTTCCAGGTATACTCTGCGAATTTGAGATAAATGGCTCCCTTAGCCATGCAGGAGCAGGCAAACCGGGAGCAGCAGCTGGACAGAGAAGGAGAAATGAGTCGACGTCGTTCTTGGTCTAGCGCCGAGACACGTTGCCTTCTTGAAATCTGTCCTAAAATCCTAAAATCAACTCATAAATGCTCTGAAGCTTTCAAAATGTTCAGCTAATGGCTAAAGGAAAGAGGGGTTCGCTGGTCGACGGGACAGTGTCGAGTGAAAGTAAAAAAAACTGAGGCAACAATGCATAAAATTGAGAAATGTTAAACTGCAGGACCACCTTCCTGTATTTAGCGCACGGCCCTGGACGCAGGACCGCCTTCCTGTATTTACTGCACGGCCCTGGACGCAGGACCACCTTCCTGTATTTACCGCACGGCCCTGGACGCAGGACCACCTTCTTGTATTTACCGCACGGCCCTGGACTCAGAACCGCCTTCCTGTATTTACCGCACGACCCTGGACGCAGGACCGCCTTCCTGTATTTACCGCACGGCCCTGGACGCAGGACCACCTTCCTGTATTTTACTTTCTTGCTCCCACCACAGACACATCTGACTGATAAGCAAAACAAACGTTCTCATCTGGCTTGAATTGGCGTATTGTTTCTTTCTGTGCCACACTGAGTTTGGGTCTCATGAGTCAACCAAACGAATTTGCGAACGCGTCAATTGCTGAGTGAGTGAGCCACAGCCAGCATGCGGCCGGGCATGAACACGGTACACAAAGCATTATGGTATGCAGAAGGGCACCGAAGGCAAGACGGCTCCGGAGAGTCTACGGAAAGCAAATATAAGTAGATTCAAAACAGTTTCTACATGTCTTTAATATGTTAATTTGTCAAATATCCTTTACATTTTCAGAATCTAAGAAGCACATCAGTAGAATGTATGGATCTGCAAGAAGTTCTTTTAGATATGAAGCCCAGTTTGGCCGATTCACTGAAAATAACCGGTTCCGAAGAATGATTCATTCATGGCTCGGCCATCATCATGTAGGACCGGTTTGCTTGCCGTCATTTTGCTCAGCTATCTGCTGCTTCATTCCCGGTTCCCCGACCCCAAACTGTTTCCATCTCGCTTGGCTTCGCCTACATCTATCTGTCTCTGACTCCCCCACTGGTCGGATAGAAACCGTTGCCAGTTTTTGCACTCCCTCCCCTTCGGATTCGACAGTGACGGCTCATTCCTGCTGTCTACCTCCCCTGCCTACGCGGTATTCTAAAAAAAAAAAAAAAAAAAACCCGGCAGTCCATGCACAGACACGCAGTGGACCAGCCCAGACACTGGGAATAGTGGCGGTCCAATGACCCTGTAACCAGGGCTGTCAGAATAGGAAGACTGCCCTTCCTAATGAAGCAGTCACAGGTCGTTTTATTTTCGTACATGTATTTCAACGTAACGTATTGAGGGCTGCACTTAGCCTAATATTCCGTTGTCAGCTGGCAGCACAAATTTTAGACCTGTTTGTTTTTTTTGTTTTTTTTCTCTTCCAGGCGCTGGGGAAAAGACATTTATAAATTGCATTAAAAAGTATTGTCAAAACATGACTATTCCCTCTCAGGAAGAACAAGAGCAGAGTTTAAGGCAAAACTGTGTTCCGGCTTTTCTAAAGTGGGTTCAAAATGTTAATTTAATGGGAATAATGTTTCAGGGAATAAGAGTGAAGTTCTGGATTTAATATGAATAGAATTCAACGGCTGTACCTTTTATTAAAGTTAAGTTAATAACTGAGTAGAGGTCCGCAATTTAGTGACTGACTTAACAAGGTGATTCTTCTGTATGTAGTGTGTGTGTGTTTTTCCTTGTATCCAGTCTGGAACATGGTACCTGACTGCACAGTAAGTCTAAAAGGCTGGATAACTAACATGATTCTGTTATAACATCCGCTATCCATCTTCTAACTGTTTATCCCGATAAGGGTTGCAGGTATTATTGCACCTGCAAATATTTGCACCAGTTTAGAGCTGCTTGTAGACATGTGAGACCTGACTCTGTTTATCGTGGATTGTTTGTTCTTTTAGTAAAGGATGTTATTTATTTTTTTTTTTTTTTGGAAATGTAATGAAATATATTCCAAATATATCTGTGACAACTTGACAGTGTGCCCCTTTTATCTGGGAGGACTAGTACTGCAGATTAATGCACAGAGGCCTCTTTACTTTTTGTTTGAGAAATCCAAGCCCCCCCCCACCCCACACACACACAATTTTTTCATGGAGGCAAGTCCACTGAAAGATCAAAAAAGTGGATTTACAGCCGTCCCTGGAATTTTGGGGCTAGAATTTAACTCGGTGCTATTCAAAAATAATAAATAAACATACAGTGATTTCAGAGGGAGGAAATGGAAAAACTCAAACCCCAGAATCCTTGTGTTCTGCCCAGTGTGACTCTGCTCAGCTGTTTCTACAACAGATGATTGAACCACCCAGTTCTGAGTTAAAAATGTTTTGTCAAGTTATTTGCATATGTTTTGATTAGCGGACAACTGTGACTTGACGCATTTCGTACACGCAGCTGTCTGTGTTGTCGAATAACTTCACTCACTTCAGCACCCATTGTGTGCCTGTTTGGTTTACTAGAAGTTTCTTGTTGGGTGATTGTCAGCTTGTTAGCATATAAAACGTATATAAAACGAGAGCATCCTGATTCAAATTTCAAGGAAAATGGGAGTCTATTATGGTTTAGCGTTATTCCAGTGGTTGTGACTTTTTTTTTGCAGTGTTCCTTTGCCCAGTTTTTCTTGTCGTTCTAAAGTCCCTGATTACCTGACAGAGCTGCACAGGTGCTGCGTTTGAGGTGGGCTGTGTTTTTTTTGGATTCTGGGCTGAGAAATAAAACTGGGTCTGGGTCTAGTTTCTTGTGGTATTTTTCTGTACTGGTATAGCTGTACTGTTATATATATATATTTTATATATATATATAAAATATCATTTTTTTTTTTCAAAAGCAAATATGAAGAAATAATGTGTTACAACTCTGATAAAGGTGTTTGTGTGTGTGTGTGTGTGGGGGGGGGGGCGTTATGTATATATTACGCTGTGGGGACCAAATGTCCCTACAAAGTGATACAAATCAGGGGAAAAATCTGTGACTAACGATAAAAAAAATAAACTAAAAATGCCAAAAGACTTGCATTTAGTTAGGTTACTTGTGTTAAGGTTTGAGCTGGGAAGGTTTTTAGGTTCTCATTGTTAGGTTTATGATTTTGCCCATAGAGATTAGAGTCCTGACAAAGACAGGAAGTGTGTGTGTGTGTGTGTGTGTGTGTGTGTGTTTTCCTCATCTCTTATACATTTTGTATACTAGACATAAACAAGATATTGATCTTTACAGACTGGAGTCTTCCCTCGCTTCTCCCATTACATCAAGGTCCCCCCCCCAGCCCCTGTTTCCTGACCCCCTTCTGCAGCTGAGCCACTGCCCTCTGCCGCCGTTTTCCTCTCTCCCCTCTCTTCCCGTCGCAGTGAAGGGCCCCTAGCTGTGCGCTGCCCCTGGGTGATCAGTGCAGCTCTGTACTCCCATACCCAGAGGTGTCAGGTTTTTCCAAAATAGTGTGGCGGCAAGCGTGTTCCTCCAGTGTTTGTCACTGGGGATGCTGGCTCCCTCTCTCTGCGTCTCCACAGAATATGTCACTGCGCAGATTTACACGGGCTTAATTTTCATAGACTCACAATCTCCTTCTGTCTCAGATTTTACTATAGCAAAACGCCATGATTTAAGTACAGATATGTCTCAGGGAAACCGAACAGTGTTTCAGAACAGTGTTTCTCGCCCCAGTCCTCGGGGACCCTCAGGTAGCTCATATTTTTGCCACTGACACTGAACACCAGGTATTTGGTCTTGTTTGGAGATAGTCTGTTTGCTTGGTTCAAGTGTTCTGGGAGCTGGTATAGAACAAAAATGTTGGCAGTTTGGTGGGGGCGCGTCGGACCGGGTTGAGGAGACTGCATTAACTAGCCGTTGCAGTGGACTAGAACTCAACTTTTTGCTCTTAAATAGTTCCTAAAGGTACCACAAGAATTGGATTTTCTGTGAGCATAGATCTATGTAGTGCATAGATTTGCTGCCGGAAAAACATGTTGGCTACACTGTGGTGATGGCAAACTGTAGTACCTCTCCTGTCCTGTTGGAGGAGCTTCAGACGGAGGAATGAGTTTGAGGGAGGTGGCCCTTGGGCACTGTAGGAAATGCTAAGTGGAAGAGCACTTCAGGCTGCGAGTGACGCTGATCCAGCAGCTGCTCGGTGGAGAAGAACCCAGCTGGAGCCTCATCAATAGGCGTGCTGAAAGGTTCCGCAGGTTTCTTCTGCCTTGTTTCCGAATTCTGGTTTTTCATCAAATTTTCAAAGTTCCGGCCGTGTTCCATTTATTTTTGAAGTAGGCTCTCTTAGATCCTGCTGTCCTATTTGGGGTGGATCCTGTCTGGTGCTTCTGCTAGTATATGGCGGATCTTCAGCCTTCCGCAGAATTTCCAAAATAGCCTATTGATGTGCAAGACATGCATCATGTTCGTATGAATGATGTATCAGACATGCATGCTACATTGAATGCATGGAAAGAGGTATTTGGAAATGCGTCATTAGAAGCAAGCAATAATGCTTATCTGCAGGAACATGTGGTTTGAGGCAAAGCCGGGGCTGATGTAACGTTACTCTAATGAGCGTACGCCATAGGGATGGCTGACAACACAGGTCAGAGAGGTTTTGCATATTTGTACCCCCCCCCCCCCCATTTTATTGCCATTTAAAAGCAGGCACATGCAAGACATGCAAAGCCATGCACTGTCTGGTCATAATGTGCAGAAATTAAAGGTAAAACAGAAGATCGGTGACGTTCTTGATTTTGCTCCCCGGTATTTCATTTTGCGTGCCTCAGTTGGGTTCTGTCAAAGTTCTGCCATGCCGGTGTGGACTCGCCGCAGTGTCCGTAGGAGCCACAGGAGAAGGTGGGTGTCGGGACACATCCCATCTGTCCAGGCGGCTGGGGCTGGGGTTTGGAACCCCGCAGCAGATGTCCTCAGATCTGTCTTCATTAGTGTTGTAATGCAGTGAGCCGTTACCCAGCCAGGCTCGATCGTCACCGTTTACCTCACTCCCCAAACCCCTCCTCTGTCTATCAAGGCGTGGGGGGCTGTGTTACTGCTCTTGATGTGTGATGGTAGCCTCTTGGATCATTCCATATGGCCGGAACAGTTAATTCATTAAGTCCTGTCATTTCCTTTATGACAAGGTTTGGGCCTGTTGATCCCCCCCCCCCCTTTCTATCACCTGAGGATCTTGTGGTGCTTTGAGGCTCCCAATGGGCCTTCCAGTCTGCTGTGGGTCGTGTTTTTTTGTTTTTTTTGTGGTGTCCTAAACAAATATTCAGCAGCTAATGTGTTTAGCAGCTTTACGCAGAGGACAGGAGCGACCTGCCTTACTTTGTCCTCCTGAGAATCCTGGCTGACGTCGCACTGGGAGAAAATCTGTTGTGCTGCCATCTGCGATGTGTTTCTCCGGGCCGTGCTTATCAGGGAGAACCTTCCGG
>JAABNY020000101.1:1895217-1914817 GCA_015164015.2 Brevimyrus niger | reverse complement strand
GTGGAGTTAGCCTACACCTCCTACAATGTGCTCCCGTCTCATCCTTCAGCTTAGTTTAGGACAGATGACGTGTTGGTTTTCGGGCACAGAGCGCTTCTGTGCGTATGTATATAATATAAAGTGTTGTGACATCTTTTCAAGGTCATACAATGTGGCATTTGGAGTTGGACTTGCTTACTGATTTGCATATTTAAGGGGCTGGTAAGTGAGCGTTTATGTGGGTACAGCTGATTCCATATATTACATTGTCTATAAATGCAGAAACAAATGTTTGTAACTCTCTTGTGGAGACTGAGTAATGGCTGCATTGCCTGTTTAAGCATGCATGCAATCTTGTATTATGCAATGACTGTATTTTGTAATTATGTAATCGTGAGTTACTTCTATATCTAGACGTCCTATTGCAGCCTGCAATGTTGTGTTTAAGTGACTGATGGGTTCACTAGTTCGGTGTGTAAAGCTAGATCAACATTTACTCAAGTTTCCCTCTGATCGTGTTAACTTTGTGAATTCCACAAACATTTAACGCTAGATCTCCACTGACAGTTGTGGTGTGGCTTTACTGTTAAAGCGGCATAAATATTTCAATGACACCGTTGCGTTTACATTGCACTTAGAGGTCATGCGTGTCTTGGAACAGCTGCGTTTCTCTAAAATCCACAATGTGCTTTTTTCCTTTCTGCCCCCTCTGCTCTTAAAGCGGCCGCACGCTCTCGCATTTAGGGGTCGGACACTGCCCATAAAAATAGCCACCGCTGACAGAAGCGCGTCATCGGCGTTGCCCTTCAGGTGACTTTGGCTCTCCATCCTCTTTAGGTCCCTGCTGTGCTCCCAGCATGCATGCGGAGCTTAATATGCATCCATGATGCCAATAAACTAAAATACCACAGCAGTCCTTGGCGGTGGTGGAATGTTGCAGGATATTTAACTTTTGTTTTCAAGTTTAGCCGTGTTTAAAAATGTTATGAAATTGCCTTATTAGGCACTGTATATCTGAAAGAAAACCGTTTAGTTATTTGATAATTGTTTTCCCCCCCCCTGCCTTAAGCGATAGACTCTCTTGATACTTTGTGAAGATTAATTCATCCAGCGGAGGCATCGATTTTTTTCACTTGCCTCCGACTTCGCTGTCGGAGTCGTCCCCAAGATGACTGAGGTGTTCGTTGTGCTAAATTAATGAAAACATCATTCCTGACAAAGACAAACGTGAAATTCTAGAATCCAGAATTCAGATTAATTACTTGCAAGGAACTATAATTAAAAAAAACTGATCTACCCTCGGCCACGATTAGATACCTGCTTCTATACACCCACAATTTAATCTCTCTTCCATGCCGAGAGTAGATGAGCATGTACGTCCGTCCTGCGCTCATGCTGGATTAATCTGCAGGCTGGGGGGAAGCTTCAGGAATGGAGTGTGTTTCTGTTACCGAGCAGCGCCAGCAAACGCGACCTCAGGGGTAGATCTTCTTGTCATCCTGGGTCGATGCAGCGCATTTCCTACAACGTCTATCTCTCTTTATAACATAAATCTGCCTTTGTGTATGAGCTTCAGGCGGGAGGCCGTCTGAATTGAAGCAATTAGCTTTATGGTAATACGCCGTAATGTGCTTTGTCACCCCGTGTAATTAATTCTGCAAGGAACAAATTACATAATAAGCATAGGAGATTGGGAATTAATGAATGTTAGTGGTTCTTGGTAACTGGCATCCATTCCAGGGTAACCCCTGCCCTCCTGTCCCATGTGTCCTGGGAACAGGCTCCACACGGTCTTATGTAAGATGGGGGGTGGGCCAGACAGGCCTTGGTGTATAGATTATACAGAGGAAACGATTACTGTTTATGTCTTACTGCCATTTGTTTTTCAGATTTTTTTATTTTTTTGAAAATGAATTGTATTGGGTTGCGGGCAGCTTGGTTATGAAAAGCACTGAAAACTGGGACTGACTGATTTTTATTTGATCTATGTCTTTTTTTTCCCTGGGACATGGTTTTATGGCATTTTATGTCTGCAGTTTCAGAAAGTATGTTCCCAATTAGCATGAGACTCTGCAAAAATGGCAGCATTCATGTCACTCTGTCTATCTGTTTGTCTGTCTGTCTCTAGTGTATGTGTGTATATATATTTATATGTGCATGAATAAGTGTATGCGTGTATATATAAGTATATATGTGTCGGTATATGTAAAAATAATATTTAAACCTTAGTTTGTGATTCAAAGAGTCATGCATTTGTTTAGTCTCTGCTTCCTGTGCTCTTGTTACCTAGGCAACAAGGAATCCGCTTCCCTGCAGACACTCACTGAAGCCCGACTTGTCTGCCATCGTGCTGATATTGACAGGCTGCTCTGGGGCTTTCTGAAAGAAGCACCATCAAAACGGTCCTTTTTGGGGTGTCATTTTTCCTTTATTACTTCCCTTTCATGAAACAACATAATTGGTGTTTATCTTTTTATCCAGTTCAAGGCCGGAATTGGATGATTTCCTCGTGGTTTTCATGCGTTTCATCTAGTTTTTCAAAGACGTGATTCGGGTCCGCCAGTGTCTCCCGGGCCGGCCGTCGGCGGCTTCCTGCTGCGGACCGGCGCTCTGTCCCGGACCTCGAGCTCAGCTCCCTGGGAAGGGCATCAGGCTCGCTTTGACCTTGCTTGGGATAAGAAATTCAAAGTAATTCCAAGTTTTCACAGTGCTCATTATCTTAATGTTAATATTGCCATTGTAAGATGATGAAGGCGGAGTTGAAAACTGCCGTTTGCTCCCCTCCTATGCATAATGGCAAACAAATAAAGCAAAGGCGTGCAGCTCCTTTCCCCCTGGCGGCTTGTTGTCAGGTCAGTGGATATTTGCATCCAAGCATGGACCGGATAGGGATCTCATTTCCTTAGTTTGGGACGTGACTGATTCTGTGAAGGTTGTCTTCTGTGCCCGTTCTTTCACCCCCTCAAATTATTGACTGGAACAGCATCAAACACTCCACGCTGTGAAAGCTCATGTTATATAAATTCTTTTTGCACGTAATGTTGTCTATTATGCTGATTCTCTGGTGCGCCTGTTCAACCTACTTAGGTATCGCTGCTATCTGTGTTATCCACTCGTAATGCACCCAGTAGTGTTTATTTGAAACCGACACCTTTATCTTACCCCGGTTTGATGTTGACACACCTGAAATCAAACGATGCTTTATTTTCCATTTGCACAAATATGACTACAGGTACCCTGGAATGTTTCTTTGCACGTCTCATCTTGCTCTCCTCTGAGACATGGATACACACACAGGGAAAATGAAGCCTGGGGTCCGACCACAGGGTCAGGACATTTATCTGTCACCCCTGCGGCATTTCAGGGGGGTTAAGAGATGTGTCTTCTACTTAATCCAATTTAAAAATGAAAGACAACCACTCCTCCATTCCGCTCCAAAGAAAGGTCCGCTGAGTGAAAATCACACTCATGGATGTTTTACCTGCACAAAAATATTCTAGAGGCAGACGGAATGATTGATTCAGGGAGACCACTAATCAGATTGTAGAGAAGGTGAAACCAACCAATCAGATGTCTTGGTCCTGCCTCCTCTACAATCTGTTTGGTTATCTCTTTGAACCAATAACTGTCCCTTCTGCCCTATCTGAACATTTTTATGTAAGAAACTCCGCGAGCGTAAATCATGGTAGTCTAAGCGTGACTGCGACGGTGCTTTATGAGTACTTCAACTTCCTGTGCTCAATTTCTTTTATCCTTCATAAATGGTCATTTTTAACAACATTCTGTACATTCTGTTTCAAAGATCTCTCTCGCTCGGGGGTGTTGTCAGGTGTATGAAATTTGCTCGTAAATGCAGACGTATTTGTGATTGGTCGATAACTGAGGTTGTCGCTAAAAGACGGAGCGGTTGTATAGAGTCCTTATTCTTTTCCATTCTGATTTCTATCAGTTTCGTAGACCAGACATCTTTCACAGCTACTGTGAAGCCCACGTCCGTGGCTCTCAAACGTCTAAACCTTCACACTCTTTCATTTCCCACGCCCTTGAGTTGAAATGTTACGTCTCTGGCTCTCTGCTTCTCTCCGTCGCTCCAAGTTGCTCTGACATGCCGCCAAATCAATTAACGTGGCATCTCAGTCACTGGAGTTCAAGCCCAGATATGCACAGACTTTCATGAGCGACTGCGGCCCTCAAATCCCAGGCGGCGCATCTCCAAGCCCTTTCATGTAAAAGCCTTATTCCTGAATATACTTCATAGCGTGTGGCACAGTGTGACTCTTGTCTTCAGAGAAAGCAAATAGCCTATTTGGCAATGCATTGCGGTCCGTAAATAATGTGTTCTAAGATGTCCGTGTGGAATACAGCCATCCGTTGCTGTAATTTTGTCTCGCGTCTCCGGCCCGTGACTGATGTCGCTTGACGGAGAGGCCGAGGATATGGCTCACGAAGTTCACTATTATAAGAAACGGTAAACCTTGTATAGAGAGAGTGCCAAAATGGCAGTGTTCATCTCCATCCGCAGGAATGTCAGTCCATTGATTCAGTGAAGTAGGATTACTTCAGTTTTACTTGAGGATGAAATGCGGCATTTTTTAATTCCCCACCATTGCACGCATTGTCCGTAACGTAGCATCAATGTGATGCTTCAACAGAAGAGGTCAAATTATATTCTGTGTGGTTGAATGGCATTGCATGGTCAGGGTCAGATATACATTACATTGTGGGGACATTTAACCTGATATTTTAACGTTGCGGTGACCCTTTTTACCATGCCCACAAGGGGAAATTTTAAGTTTATAAAAAAACGTAACTACAATCAAAAACCAATAAATGCAAAAAGTCCTGCATTTTGTTTGGCTGCTTGAGGTTAGGGCTGGGTAGGGGTTAAGAACATCATTGTTGGGATTAGTGTTTTACCCATAGAAATAATGAATGGACAGTCCCCACAAAGACATCCTCATAAGAAAGGCTCATGGGTTAAATGAACACCAGTAAAAACGTGTTCAATATGGATTCTGTGTCTGGTCTTGTACAAACAGTATCTTTCAGTTTGTGTATGGTGATGGTGTGTGCCTTTCCCGTGTTTGTACGGAATTAGGTATGCATCCGTAAGTGTGTTTGTCTTTCTGCTGCTACCTGCACATGCTTACTTAGATATTAGCTCCCTGTTTCCCATCCTTCCTGTATGTAAGCCTTTATTTAAAAATAAAAAACTAGAAGAGCCAAGATACAGTGTATTTTTTCATAATTAACTTGACCTTTCCTCGTCGTATCAGTACCAATTTACTGTTCTCCATTTTTCTCGCTCACTTTGAACTATTTAAACTCCCACATACTGACCATTTCACCCAGTCGTGTTCAGAAACATTTCTTAAGTCTGTCTAGTTAAAAATAAATTTATATATTCCCGTCATATACCAGGCAGTAAGCAGTGAATGTTTTCTTGGGCCAAACAAGTGTCTTACAAACATTAAATGATGTTTTCTGTTACACTCATAAAATTTTTGTTAAACGTCTGTCAGGTGTGAAGGTCCCACTCTGGTTACGCGTCTTTCTGGTGATTCGGATTTGGCGCTAAACGGCGAGAAAACGGCTAACCTTGTCGGAAACAGCCTCCTGATTGAGTCCCTTTCACAGGTCACAGGAGACTTTTTCTTTCTTACGTCGTCTGATTTATCATGGCCAGTTGTCAGCTGTGAAAGTGGGGGGGTGGGTGGTGGTGGGGGGGGGGAATATAATAAAAAATCCCCAAGCCCATTAGCAGATGAATGAAACCTAGAGGAAAGACCTAGAGGCACCAGCGATAAAAGTTTATAGTAGTAATAACAGTTCTGGCATGTGTCTGAAGGACGTGTTTTTCCCCTTTTCCAGCATATCTGCAGTGTGCCTTCAGCAAGAGGCGGCGAGATGGCCTTCTGATGCAGCCGAGGGTATTGTTTGGGTTCTACTCTGTTTGCTCTTTAGGTTTGGGCTCCACACCGGCAGGCCTTGAGGTGCGGCAGGGGCTGCTGTGTTTGGGCTCTGCAGTGTTAGGCCTCAAAATGTGGCAGGGGGCTGCTGTTGAGTTTCCCAACTGTTTTCAGATAGATTTGGAATTCATTGCTGTGAATAAGCGCTGTGTGTAAGAAACATGCATACTATATACTGGTACATACTATATACTGGTACATACTATATACCGGTACATGCTAACTTTTGGTTGTAGCTAACAGTCTTAACTGTACAACTAGGTGTAGCATAATGCAATGTATACTTTTTAATGGATGGTTCTCTACATCATCTCAGGGTTAGTTTGGTTTTTATTTGCTGTAATGTTAGCAGGCAGAGGCTCGCTGGGTAGCCTTCTGGCCTCACACCACTAAAGCTGCGACTTTGAATCCTGCCCATGGTGTGTGTGTGTGTGTGTGTGTGTGTGTGTGTGTGTGTGTGTGTGTGTGTGTATGGAGTTGTCCCACTCGCACCAGAGACCCTGTCCAAGATCACTGGCAGTAAAATATGTGGATGATGCTAGTTAGTGTCCATTGTACAATATCCTGAAATGTGACTCTCCATGGATTCAGCTGATGTTTGCAGTAAAGCCTGTAATATTTTCAACTCAACGTTTGGTATTTCTTTCAAACACACCTGTTATTTTACCTGTCCCTCCTGATATTAGTTGATATATTGGAGGTTTCCTGACCCGCTCTTTGAAACTCCCTACTGAGGCTTTTTCTGTGCGTGGGCATTAAGGCTCTGATTTTTTTTGTGTCCTAGTGTGTTTTGTGCCAAAAAGTGACACACACACATACAAATCTCCCTTGAATGCAGTTCATTGAGTGAAATGCGAAAGCAGCCATTATACCACAGCCCACCCCCCACACTGCCACAGCTTCAGCATGCACAGGACTGTCAATAGGGACATTCAGTCAAAAAAAGCAGCTGCGTCAGGCAGGTGCACGGCCAGCACGGGGGTCCTGAGCGGCTCCATCTGTACTGCATTAGCGGCAGCGCTAACCGTACCCGTTATACTATGGGCACATGGAGGACTCGGCAGGAGACGGGCAGGATCTAACAGCATTCATCGCCATTTCCAGAGAAAGTGCGCATTTAAAAATTTGAAAAAAGGTAATAAAACACATGGTGAATTTTGCACCAGAGTGCCGTGAGAGTGAGTTTCGTATCACAAAATTGGTATCGCGGTTAATCAGAGACCGAAATTTCAGGTCCAGAAAATAAAAATCCAGACCGAGATTTTATTTCAACCAACCAGTCGAGTTCTCTGTGAATATGACTCTTTATGCTCAACTGGTTGGTTGAAACAAAATCTTGGTCTGGATTTTTACTCTCTGGACCTGAATTATCCACCTCTGCAGTTAATCTGTTTACGGTAAGCCGTCGCTTATGGAACCATCAATCTGCAAGTAAGCCATTGCCCGGTACCTGTATGACGTGATATGAAAATTTCCATTCCGGGGGCTGTTATCATTCAGCATAGCTTTTAATGGGGTCCCTGCCCCTTTGTGAATAGAGCCATGACTGATTTACAGCATTTATATTTTAAACGTGCTATATATAAGGGCCAGGCACCTGTGATTACCCTGTCAAAACACAGTGAAATAACACATCCCTGGCAGGATTTACACCGGCAGGAAGATGGGATCACCCCTTCATTTTCTGAACAAAACACCAGCATTTAGGTTGCAAATGCCAAAATTATTATAGTTTCTTTTTTTTTAATTGACTATCTGTTTTGGTTTTGCTGTTGCCTACGGAAACCCTTTCTAATCTGGAAATTTCTCACGTGGGTTTTCTAAGGCCAGCTATGGCGTAGGAGTCTGTCCCACTACCTATTCTGTGAAACAGAGTCAGACACGAGGCACGTAATACTTGTGCTCTCTGTTTGTGGGCCCCCAAACCAGGAAGGAAAGGGGAAGGAAAACTCTCGTTTTTAAAAATCATTTTCACATAATAACCCTGGCAAGTCCTGCATGAAATCCTTGAATCTGTATTATTGATACCCTCGGGGGGGGGGGGTTCTGGCACCTCCCACTACGCCACGTGCGCTCCTTGCCTTAAATATTTCCCCAAAAACTCGAGGAGCGTTGTTCATCCTGACATTATTAGAGTGGTGTTTTAGTGGGGCTTGATGGGCGTGGTGACACTGGGCCTGGTCTGCGGCGGACAGCTTTATGAGATCTGTTTTTGTGCATTATCCTTACAGTTTGCGGTGATTTATGCCTTAAGGGAAGAGGGGGCGGTTGAGGACGGGAGGCAAGCTCTTCGGAAGTGAGGGTGGGGTGATGGGTGATCTGTCTTTCATCACCTTCATCACCTTGGAAGCAGGTAGCAAATTTGAGGCAGCTGCCACCTTTAGTTTTCACCGCCACGCCCCACCGCTGATGCTCCTGATGTGTTTCTTGACCGAAGGCCCGCTTTCCTTTTATCTTTTTAAAGTAAAAGCACAGAGCTTTAGAGTGGGAGGGATTCAGCGGTTCGTCCAGGATGTTCTTATATCACAGCTTAGTTATTCTGTAGCGTTTGATCTGAGCAACTCAAAATTTCCATCCATTTTTTTTTTTTTTTTTACAACTGGATGCTACCGTTGAGGTTGACGTTAAAGTTTTCAGGTTTTCCTCACATCTTCTCCTCTCGGGATTTTACGTGGCCAATTTCGCTGTGCTACCTACCTACTGCTCGGCAATGCTGAATTATCCGGAAATTAAAATGATGTAATTCCCTCAGTTGCCATTGGGGGTGCTCAAGGCCATTTATAGGGGGGGTTCCAGGGAAGGACGATGATAAAACTCTCCTATTGAAAAGGGCCTCCTGTAGTGCAGAAGATGCTGCCTTGGCAGGTTATATTTACAACAAATTCACGACCTCTGGGAGAATGAGATGTTTCAGTTGTAACGCTATTTTATTTTATTCATTCATTCATTTGGTTCTTCATTTATTTTTTTCTGTGCGTAAAAGAAAAGTTCAAAAAAAGGCATTTCAGTACAGGCTCCCTGTGGGAAAATGTCTAGGTGGGGAAAGAAAGATTCCTATGTATGCTTTGAGACAAAAAAAAAAAAAAAAGAGAGTACAGAACCGTGTTCTGCTTACTAAGTTTTTAAAGTTGACACCAAACAGCCCTCCAGACATACAGAAGTGCCGTTATTTGGAGATCAATGAGGACTGTCTTGCATAATTCATCAGTGGCTCCAATGCAAGTCGTCATCGTATCGCTAAGGTACAGTTCCGCCACACTGCCCCGGAATATTTTCGTCTGATCTCCATCTGTCTCAGCTGTAAGGGATTAGGCAGTACCCCGCTGACTGAACTCAAGCGGATTTTTAATGTTTGATCGGACATTAGGTTGGGTTGGGGTGACAAAGGGATTCACATTCCAGGACAGACAGTGGCTACGGTTTGTTTGTTTCTCATTGACAGAGGGACCATTTTACCCTTTATTCATTTCCTCAGACACTTTCATCCGAAGCGATTTACAATGGAGAGAATTGTTACAGTTTTATTTGTGTTTTCTGGGATTCAAACCCACAACCTTCGCATTGTTAGCGTGTGTATTGTTCTGCCATGCACCAGCCTCATTTGCAGGCTCCCTCCTGCCCCCACTCTCCTGCCGTCTGCCATTGTAGGTGATGAGTCACTTTGTCGCTTTGAGGCGAGACCACGCCATCGCCCCCAAGGAGCCTGCCGTACGCGGAACCTTCCGGAAAGTGGGCCTGCAGGCATTCCTGTCATTGCAAATCTATGGGGACCAAGTCATCTGTCATACTGCCACTCCTGTCCTATAGTGTCAGAGACGGTCCTTATGCAAGTCTGCTGAGTTTCGAACCGGGAGCCACCAGAGAATTTCTTTATCCATGACTGGAGACTTCCAGCAATTATTAAAGACAGGATCGTAATGATATTAGTGTTATCCTATGCCGAACTGTTCACAAGCCGCCCAAAAATAACTTGCGCTCATCCACACTGTCTTAATGTGGCGCTCAGGAGATGCAGACAGACAGATGGTATCACCACCTGCTGGGGGATCCATAGGAATCGGATAAACTCCACTTGGATCCACTTGGGAGACTTGGGCGGACGCATCACCTGCACCACGGACGCATTTCCTGGTGCAGCTCGAATATTCTTCATGTCTTGGGCAGGTGGGACTCCTGAGCTCCAGTAACTGGGAAGTGTGGAGTCTGTGCAGATGTGGACAGAGGGCGCTTCTAGCATGGATCCTCCAGAATCCATCATCGTTCTGTTAGTGACAGGGTTGCTCTTGACAGGTCTCCTTCAGTGATTGAAATTTACCGTACTTGTAAGCGCAGTAAATCAGTCAAGCTGCGTCTTATCGAGAGCCGACTTGGATGGTCTCCAGGACCGTTGCAGTGTCATGAAGGGGTCGCAGGCATACGGAGAAGTTGTGGATGAGAGGATTATTTTTTTTTTTTGTGATTGTTTGGGAATGTCTTGAAGAGGCTCTGATTTTTGTTTTCCCTTCGTTCCCTAGCTCCTGCTGGGTGAGCAACAAAATGCGAAAATTGAGCTGCTTTGATAGTGCCATACATGTACCTCCGGGAGACGGGTTTGACATGCTAGACAGCGACGTGCGTCAGCACAGGCCCCTAAGGCACGGCTGCGTGTGGCGTCCCCCGGTGTCTGACGTCGGAATGGGGTGAGATGGAAGTGAGTGTGACTGGGATCGCGGAATTTCTGAGGCTCAGGCGCCGATGGCCCTGGGAGTAGCCAAGCTGTTCCGGCATATGTTGTTCCTGCAATGCATTCCCATGTCTTCTGCAGGGAGGCTTTTCAAAATCGCCCCCCCCCCTCCCCCATGCAGGTGGATCCTGCACCTGTCTGTTCCTTGCCATTTTAAGCACAAAAAACTAAACTTTCTCTCAAAAAGTCTCTCAGCAGTCTTCAGTGCTCCCATATGGCAGATGGTCTCAGCCCCCCTCTCCATACATTTTTAAGGTGAGGGGAAATAAGAGGGGCCATCATTCATAAAGAGGAGCCAGCCTTATTAGCCAATGAAATGTTTGTATCTGAGTGACAGAGGAGGGCACACTCCATGGGCGAATCGGCTTTCAGCTGTGGCCCGTCACTGGACAGATCTAAAGAAACAAAGTATTTTACAGGTTCCTGGCTGTTTTTTTTTTTTTTTAGAACTGTGACTAATTGTTCTTCAAAAATATTTAACATTGAATGTACCTCTAATTGCCTGCAATTTGTTGTCTGCACCATGTAATCCAATCCATGCTAACATAAGCAGTAGAGGCTCTATCTAATGCACTGCTAAAGTCAGCTGTTATTTGTGTGGGTTGTTTTATAATGAGTATGTCTGCCATTATTTTTGTTGCAGGTGAAAGACACCCTCAAAGAAGTTCATATTTTGATATTCAATTCCCATTAGTCCTGTACACACACACACACACACACACACACACACACACACACACACACACACACACACACACACACACATATATTCATAAAATGCTACTAATTTATGTTGTAGGCTTCATTTGGGTATTGATGGCAAACTCCCACAGTACAAAGATGATGTTCTGACCACAGGTGAAGCTCACAAGCTGAGCTCATTCAAAATGTCACGGTGTTTGCCATGTTATGGACAGACTGGAAAATAAAACTGCAAATGATATTAAAAACATACCAGCCATGACCAATTACATGTATTTCAACTGGACGACATGACTACCCTGTGTTATATATGCACCTTGTCCATTGATGAGGTAAAAATAATAATATAATATTTGGACATACCCACTTGACTGACAGACTGCAAACTGGTGTAGTCACACTAGTCATCGGTACAAATAAGCATCCTGTGTAACTAATGATTTTTAATGAGTTTGAAAAGTTGTCTTTTTCTTCCTCAAGGCTTCCTCAGTAAATCATTTTTTAACTATTTAAACTGGTGATGCTTTGAAATTATAATGAAATCGCAACTATTTGTGTCACTGTCTTAATTTGCATGTGTCACGCGCGGGGGGTCATTTATTTTTATTCATATTTGGTCTGGGCGGTGGGCAGCTAATTTTCATTTGCATTTTAAAAGGTTTTCTGAATGTCAGCGTGCGGCATAATTTGCATTAGGGTTTAAAAAAAAAAGAAAGAAAAATCCAAACAATCTGCCAGATCATCAAAATCAACGCGTCCAATAATCGTTTGGATTTGGAATAAAGATTCCGGAGGCTTCTGTTGGGGTGAAAGGGGATGCAGAGATTTATTCTGTTGTGATGCAGGTGCGGAACGTAAAGCAGACTTGAAACCTCTCAGGCAGGCTCAGTAGTTAGGCAGGCGGCCGCTTTATTTCAGCCAAGTGACAAGATGACGGCTATTCTCCTTCGCAAATGTAAAGCAGAAAGAAAAAGACTCCCCGTGATCCATTTAAGCCGAGACGCCCATGACGTGGGGAGATGCTGTAAAGCCCGGAGCCTCCCAGCCACCAGGATTCTGATTCCTGAACTCCTGTCAGAATCTCTGGCCGCCTGGGTGGGGATGAGATGTGGGAATGGAGCCAATAACCTTCCACTGATGGAGTGGACCTGTCAGGTTGGAAAACACTTTCACTATTTAATTCTGCACCTCCACCCTCTCCACCCCCCCCCTCCTCCCCCTCCCTCAAACTAGCAGAGGAAAGCGGCTAATCAATTAAGAGCCAATAAACGTGTCCCTCTGGAGCTCAGAATTTCGCGGACCCTGGCAGGTTCCCTGGTGAAGGCTGGGGGCCGTGGGAGTCCCGCCTTCTTTGCTTTTGTGTGAGGTGTGTCATCAGTGACATCAGCCAACATCTGTCATCCGAATGGTCAGGATGAAAGACGCTTTCAGAGGCTTGGGTTTCAAACACGCCACACCAAGGGCTCATCTGCACTTCTTTCCGCTGTATGGGGGCTTCCTTCCTCATGCTGAGGGGAGCCTGTATAGTGATCTTTTATGTGTGCTTTTATCTTGGGATAAAGACCACAGATTTTGGACATTACTGCCAATATTGAGCAACAGACATGCAGCCTCTGATGTTCTCCGTTTGCCAGATGAGGCCACATCCAAAGACGGTCGCAATGGAATCGTTATGAAAATGTTAAGCGGAATTGCCATGAAAACGTAGCTATATCTATCACGAGGACGGGCTTGGCCCTAACTGCGCCTGGCAGGAGAGATGTGTGGTCGGGGAGAACAGTGTTAACGTAACCTCTGTGTTTCATCCCTCTAATGTCGTACGGCACATGAGCAGCGTACTGAGAGCAGGCTTTAAACTAGTATTGACAGCGTGTAATTCATAAGGCTGGCAATTCTTACATCATAAAGGTTTTCATGGAGTCCAAGCCACCTATATTTTTAATTTTAAAATTGAGAATTCCTAGTTTTTTTTTGTTTAAAGAAGCTTTTTTAAAGAATTTGTTTTAGTGTTCTCATTACATTGCTACTATATTTTTTATAGTTAACGTTCACAGACTATTAGCAGAGCACAAGCTAGAGTTAATTCAAGCTATTAAAATTGATGATGACAGACTGTAGCTACTTAATATTCCTTAGCTAATTATTCCAGGTGGACCCTGTACACATTCCCCCACTGTTCCATATAAATTTATAGCAAAGTCCTATAAATATATTTTAAAATTTTTCAGATGAGAGATTCAAAACTCCATGCAGTGCTAAGTGTGTTTCTCCCAGCTGAATACCTCTTTCAGGCGTTAATACATTTTTATGTCGGTCTAATTAATTTTGCACGATTGCGGCAACGTGCTGTAGTACAAATAGCCTCTCTACTGTGGAAATGGTGGAATGTGGTTCACCTATCATGCATTATCGGAAGAAAACTTACTAAGGAAAACGGGCTTTGTCAATGAACTGTTTGTGGGGTTAATATGTGGTAAAAGCATGCATACATTTAAGGAACAATGTGCCAATTGTTATAAGGTCTTTTTTTTGGGTATTCTGTTTTTGTAATAATACAGGCTACTAATTGCAAATGTTAAAGATAAAAAATCTGTTCTACTGAAGTCTGTTGATGGTTGGATTCTGTGTCTGTCCAGAGATAGATTCTAAAACCCATTAATCATTAGCATTAATGCCAATTAATCCTATGAAAATATTTTCCATAAAACAGTACAGAATGTGTCTCAGAGACCAAATACGAAGTTCCCGTGTTGATAATCGGGGGGGAACCTGTAGACTTACCCGCAGTGGACCCCTGCGGCAATGTAACCGACATGACTGGTACCGGAACAGATGGCTCCGGAGGACGTGAGATTTACACTAAATTGGGTGTGTGATGCAGCGACAATCTGGTGTCGTCCTCGGTTTTTGCAGAGAGTCTGTTTCCACGCAGCTTGTATTGTAGCTCGGGCTCTTAGGAACATGGCGATGGCTGGCTACCCGACCGTCAGTCACCGCGACGCGATTTAATCTTGCTCCCCTCACGCCACGCGGACGGCCCTGACAGAGGGATCGGCTCTGAATCTCGCCATATCGACACTCGGTCATCCTACCTCACTACCCTCTGACAGCACGCTAAGCAAACAAATGTGTACCTTACGGTAGGGAGTCGCACTGAGTTCCTGCTCCCGTGGACCTGTTTTGCATTAGAGACATATTGCCTGTATATTACTTTCCAATCTTGTCTGAACCAAAACTGCATGAACAGAACCATATAATGTGATGGTTATATCGCTTACCTCAGTCCTTGTTGCACTTTGGTTGTTTATTTTTATTTCGCGTGTACTATTTGTTCACAAAATTTGAGTCTGATGTTCTAAAAAGAAATAATTTGCATTTTAACAAAGAGGATTGAATTTGTACGCCACATATAAAATAACACAGTATTGGCACACTCCTAAACCAATTCCTGAGCTTTATTTCTCAATTACGTTTCAGCCTTTTGAATACTGCTGCGGTTGCAGTAACACTATCAACGTTTTTACGTTGCCCTGCTGATCTGTATAGATTTTTCATATAAATTCTTCTGAAGGACCCCTTTCTCTCTCTGACATAGGCGCTGAATTGTCTGCTGTGATTGTTCATGTCCTACTGAGGAGTCAGTCAAGGTACCTAAGATTTCCCTGTCAAAGTGAAACGTCACGCTGGCATCTTGAGTATCAGGTAAGAAGATAATGAATATGTTACCTAACCATACCGGAAGTGTCACACAGAGATACCACATTTCTTACTCTTACTCATTATGTACTCATTTCTTACTCTTACTCTTACTCTTACTCGAGGTATGAAATCCCGTTATTTGAACCAGAATGTATCCAAGTCAGCTTGTTAATCTCATTTCGGTTCTGGCCGGCGTGCTTCAAAGTGTTTCAAAGCTTAATTGCGTGTAAAATTAGATATTGGGATGTCTTCTACGGAACTGTTTGAATGTTTTTAAATCGCACTATAATTCAGTGGGGAATTACGGCTGCTCTAAATGGCAGCCTGTAATGCCCCAGGATGATCAATAGGCCTGTTCTGGGTTCAGCTGTACCTTCATAGTGCCGCTGCCGTGGTGCGTGTAACACACACTGTTTTGTAACGTTTGCCACCTATACGTTCCAGTGACAAAGCACAGAACTCGCACATCAGCCTTTGTCTTTAAAATACTATATTTACTGGCGATTGTTAGAATTCAGCACCCGACACTTTAAATATATATAAATTCCACTGAAAAGCCATTATATAAAAGTATTGCATTATCTTTGAAATCTAAAAAATGCTGTAGAAAACGTTCCCCACCCCCACCACTGCGTCGCTGAGAGGCAAGTCCTTTCTCCCGAGAATGAGATATAAATACACACAGCGGGAAAATGCTTCCTCTAGGTTTGTGGATGATGTTTTTTTTTTTTTCCAGGGAAGTAATTTGCTTTTAAGTTCACAGCCGAACTCCACAAATCAGGTTTGCACACAGTATGACAACACACCAGGAGACAGGCTGTCAAGATCATTTTTAGGATCGACGGGGTAGATTTGAGTGCCAAAATACCTGGTATTTTGTTGTGACAGTGAATGTATTATGTATATATGGTTACTTTTTTGCCTTCAGAACCATGTCAGAGGTACAGAGTTATACGTCCAGAGAAGCCATTCTGCACAATCTTGTACTGAGCTGCTATTTTTGCACTTGTGACCTCCATTCCATTGACTAGTTGTGACTGATTCCATTCACTAGTCTGGTCACTCTACTCTGATCTATCTCATTGACATGTTTTTTTTTTGCCCACAGAATTGCCACTGACTGTATGCTTTTATGCTTATTGCGCCATTTTCTGTAAAGTCCAGACACTATAGGGTGTGGAAATCTTTGGAAAGTGACTGTTTCTACGATACCGACCAGCTGAGAACTCAGTGACTGTGATTCTTTATGCTCAGCTGGTTGGTAGAAACAAAATCTTGGTCTAGATTTGTAACTCCTGGACCAGAAATGTACAACACTGCAAATTCATTAGGTTTCGTATTCTGTTGAATTGTTGAATTTGGAGACTGTTGCCCGTCTAGAAGTGCACGAGTGTTTGCAGGCTGCCATTTCTGCTTTTCTGATTTTAAGCAATTCTCAGCAGTATTAGGCCCCGCAACCTTACAAAGTACACTCTACCAGTGGCATGCCTCTCCGCACTAGTCTGTAGGTCTTACTTTTCGTCACATCAACAGCTAAAACAAACCACCTCATTCATTATTCCATAATCCATTGTTTAGTATTCACCTGCAGTCTGCGTAGGTTCGAAAGCGGTATGATGAATTAAACTGTCATCTCGGTATACATGCAGAATATATTTTAATGAAAAACAAGCTTATGCCTTTGTTTTTCGCCATTCTTGGCACCAGTTCAATATTGCCTACTGTCAAGCTGATGTCTAATTATTACCTCTGGTATGGCTAGTCAGATGGCAGTCAGGAGAAGCAAGCTTCGATATTTTTCAAAGAAATATTCGTACGTACAGTTTTACCTATATTATAATTAAACATCAAGAGGCATGCAGGCGGCAAATGTAATGAAACAGCTATATAATAAGACTTAAATATTTATAGCACTGAGACACTTTTTATGTTCTTGTTTAATCACAAACACCTTATGGCTGTGAATGTGATTTGGACAAGCCTTGAAGGTTTTCCACTTTGCATAAATCCAGGCCTTATTTAAACATGTATGTAAGCATATATGATAATTAGACAAGCAGTTAATGGCTAGAGTCTCTGTATTTAAATTTTCCCCGGCGCCTAAGTGCAGAATTCCAGACGCTGGGAGCAGTGCCTCGCTTTGCTGCGCGCGGCTGAAAAATTCAAACCTGCTTCCTCTTTGACTTTGAAGAACGGTGTTGATACCTGAAGGCATGTAAAGTAAACATGAACATCGTAACACCAAAGCATTCTTGTGCGGGGTGAAGGGGGAGCCGGGATAAATTAATTAGCATTGATTATCATAATGGGAAAACTGCCGCAATGAAGCTACAAAATCAAATTCAAATTCAGCATCGTTTTACTATTTAATCAAAATCTGAGGACGACACTGATCCTGCCGGACTTGCATAATTTTGCAGTTAAGTGTTTGTTTATTATTAAAATGAATCCATTCATGACACATTTAGGGATTTAAAATATATATATATATATATATATATATTTTTTTTTTTATGACAATTCAAGCATTTTTTTTTTTTTTTTTTTTTTCACTTCTCTGTTGCAAGGGAATATTCCAAGAATGTATTCTACCTTAACTGGAAAGTGTACCACTTACCGGAAATAGTTTACTTTGTGAAGTATGGTAACAGTTCCCCAAAAAATAGTGGCCCATTAGCTCAATTAAGATCCTTGACAATTTGCCCAGGTGAATCTGTTGTGTATTTTGTGGATAATTGTTTCTTTTTGATTCTGGAATTGCTCTGAAAACGTCTCCCTCGCCGAGCATTAAAGAGCATGTGGGGCTGCATGGCATCTCAGTCAGATCTAAATGTAGATTAATATTGACTTTTTTAAATTGATAAAGCGGACTGTGGTAAATGCTTTGTTGGCCGACCTGGAACATGTACAATCAGCTCCGCTGCAGGCTCGTGTGCTGGGCTCGGTTCGTGGAGGGATGCGTGTCGAATCCCACGCAGTTCCCCAGTATTCACTTCTCTGTGTAACTAAGACCTCGATTAAGCAAGATCCCAACTCGGTTCCCCGTCTGCTGCCGGTCGAGGCTCCTCTGGCAGTGACACGGGCTGCCCGCTCATGTTATTGGGCCTGTGATCCTGTATGCAGCATCCCCGATTCCACAAATCAAGGAACTAAACCTGGACTCAGTAGGGTGGCCTTTTAAAAACCCCGGGAATCATTCATCCGGGCTGACAATTCAAGCATAAAGTGTTTCAGGAACTAGAGTCGGACTGATTAAAATCGTGTCTGGCATGCAAAATTGTGGTTAAGACGACAAAGATATGAACCAAACTCAAATATATATAGGGTTATTGTGAAGTACATTGTATGTTTGTTACTGTTCGCTATTCTGTTTTTCTATGTACAGTATTGTTTTCTGTTGTCATTCCTGTAGGGAGGTATGCAAGCAAGCATGTCATTGTACATTTATTATGTAAATGACACAGCTTTTGAATTCTTGAAAATATGATTTTCAGTATCTTCATCCAATCTGTACATGCATAAATATCATTTTTGAATAACGAGATGAATGTACCTCTGCAAACTGGACAAAAACATCATAGCAAGTGCATTCAATAAAGATTTGGATCTTATGTCTACAAATCCCTCAAATTGCAAAGCTTTCCATTTTGAATGTCTGGCTATTTAAAATTCATGAGTAACGTACGTAAACATTACATTCTCGCTGTATCTTGAGGGACTCGGAGTATATACATTTTTCGTTTAATTCTGCTTGAAACGGCTTGACATTTCATAGTTCAAAATAAGATATTGAAATCATTGATGCGGATAAGCAGCACGCAAAGAGACTTGAGCAGCTCTGTGTGGTTCAGCACACGGCAAGTTAAATGGCAAACATAAAAAAGATGTTGAGCGGTCGGAATCTCAGCGATTACCACATTAATCCTGCGGAGCTTAACGGCAGATCTGCACAGGATGTGTCTGAATGTCAGGAGCACTTAGGTCCCTATAGTTTTTGGGAAAAGTTTTCCAAATGCATCCCTGCAGAATGAATCTCGGGTTTAATGTCGTGTGCGTGCAATGAAATTCTCGCTCGCATTCTGCGGCATGTCTGTGTGTCTGCGATCGGATGGACGCCACTGGCTTCCGCATAACAGTCACATGTCTGTGCGGCATTGAGTAAGGCCCCTTAAGCCCCCCCCCCCCAGCTCCAGGTGGGCTGCTGCAGGTGGCTGCCCTTCGCTGCCAAGCTCGCTCTCACCCATATGTGTATCATGAAGACCAAGACGGGGTCGGTGAGAAGAGAACTTGCCCACAGCCATCAATAAAGTGTCCTTATTGTTATGAAATACTTTCAGTTTAATTGATGCTTTTATCCAGGGCAACATATGTTTGGGAGAACAGGGTCAGTCCACAGAGCACTATGGGGGTTGAGCCTCTTGCCCAGGGGTCCGACAGTGACATTACTCTGCCGACCAGTGGCGTCGTTAGGCCTATTTTAGGGGTGCTGAAGCCTCCCTAAAATATTCTTAAGCCCCCCTAAATAATT
>JAABNY020000101.1:1867379-1880670 GCA_015164015.2 Brevimyrus niger | reverse complement strand
CCTCGGGAGCGCGCCACTCCCGCCCCCCCCGCCCCCCACCACCCCCCGCACCCCCACCCCCCCCCCCCCCCCCACCCCCTCCCCCCCGCCCCACTACCCCCCCCCCCCCCCCCACCCCTGTAACAGATGCTGTGAGGCAGCGTTTACCTTTGGATGGTCTGCTCCATCTCCACGTGAGCCCAGGTGTGATTTCCAAAGCTACACAGACAAGCAGGAACCTGTGAACCTACAAATTAGATATAAAATGCATGTATTTTTTCTTTTTCATTACTTTTACTAGAGGGACGCAGCTGTCAGCGCTGCCACGACAGTTTAGGAGCGGTCCGATTTTTACATCCCTGTTGTGATTTTTCACTCAGGCTCAGTGGCGCAGGAAAAAAAAAGAAGCAGAATGTGGCGGAAATGAAATTCCAACCCAGCCAGCAATCCGGAATTCTCTCCGCGGGTTTTAATCAGGGAACGGCGAGCCGAGAATATCCGGTTTAATCTTTCATAAGTCGTCTCCGTGACGTTTCGTTTGATTGCACTCGTGGGCTGTGAGGCGTGCTACCACATCCTGGGGGGGGCGGGGGGCGGTTGCGGGGAAGGAGTAGGAGGAGGAGAGGGGAGGGAAGCGGAAATAAAGATGAAACTGAGGGTCCTTTGAAAAAAAATGAGGGCAGCCTAGGAAAGGTCAGGTTCGCTTGTGATTCCATGGTTGGAATCGGCGCTCTGCGGGTTCTGATCCCCTGACCAGCTGGTTTTGAGCACTGTGCACCTTAGTAACAGGGTCCATCCTGGGACCTCAGCCCATAGGAATGTGGTTCTGGAGATTGTCACAAAAATGGCATGCCTCCCATCACCTGGGCATGTACTCCTGGGGGAGTCTGGTGTGGTTGCCCTCCCTGAGCGCCTGGTCAACGGCGCTTATGTATCCGTCGATGAGCTGCTTCATCTCGGGGGTGAAGGGGTTGAAGTCGGCCCGCCGGCCACCGGGCCGCTTGAAGTGGCCGTCCTGGTTGCTCTCGGCACAGAGCAGGCGCTCCTCTGAGGCGCTGGTGTTCAGAAAGGCGGCAATGGAGCGCAGTTGTGGCACCAGCGCGGCACGCAGCTCCTCGTAGTGGAGAACGAGCAGCCGGCGGCCGAAGCGGAGCCAGTCCAACACGTGGGATGCCCACCAGGAGGCGTAGCTGTCCACGAACTCCGGCCACTCTGTGCGGTGGGAGCAGAGATGCCATTAAGACCATGATCATAGCCAGGTAAAGACGCGTCAGGACCGGATCGCTGTCGGGTAAAGACGCGTCAGGACCGGATCGCTGTCGGGTAAAGACGCGTCAGGACCGGATCACTGCCTGGTAAAGGCCGCGTCAGGACCGGATCGCTGTCGGGTAAAGGTCGCGTCAGGACCGGATCACTGCCTGGTAAAGATGTGTCAGGACCGGATCGCTGCCTGGTAAAGGTCGCGTCAGGACTGGATCACTGTCGGGTAAAGACGCGTCAGGACCGGATCACTGTCGGGTAAAGACGCGTCAGGACCGGATCATTGCCGGGTAAAGACGCGTCAGGACCGGATCGCTGCCTGGTAAAGGTCGCGTCAGGACTGGATCACTGTCGGGTAAAGGTCGCGTCAGGACCGGATCACTGCCAGGTAAAGGTCGCGTCAGGACCGGATCACTGTCGGGTAAAGGCTGTGTCAGGACCGGATCACTGTCGGGTAAAGGCCGCGTCAGGACCGGATCACTGTCGGGTAAAGGCCGTGTCAGGACCGGATCACTGTCGGGTAAAGGCCGCTTCAGGACTGGATCACTGTCAGATAAAGGCCATATCAAGACCAAATAATGGCCTATTAACAATCCGGACCATGTAATGACTCTCAGGACATAATGACCAGACTGTGACCATTTCATGACTATGTGTGAACCACATGGTGCCCATGTTACAGAATCTGCCCCCCCGTACCTTTGCTCTTCCAGTGCTGCTCAGAGGCGTGGCCCAGGTGGCCAGCACACTTGCGGTTGAACTCAGCCATCAGTGAGTGGTATGGGTTCCGGATCAGCAGGATGGCTGCATCATACATCTCGATCTCACGCCTTCCGCTCTCGTGTGTCTTCACGCAGATTGTTCGCCCGCTCTTCCAGTAGTCCTTCTCGCCCTTGAAGCCTACGGCAGAGATGGGGGGGGGGGCGGGGGAGACTGATAACCAACCGGCATGATTCAGTTCAGCTTTGCTTGGCTTCAGCTGGTAATGGCTAGAACACAGAGAAGTTTAAAGTTATAAAAAACAAGCAGGATGTTGAGTTTTACCCACCAAATCTGCTTTGACAGTCTCTACCGCAGTAACAAAAGGGCAATTACCAAATGACGTTTCCATTCAACCGGAATCCAGATCCTCCCCAGCACCCTTCTGTTTGGAAAAAGCCATTTAGACCCGAATGAGGACGCCAGCGGAGGGCTTTCAGTTCACAGCCGGCGTCATCGGCCGTGTTTTTCAGTACAGGGCAGCGCAGGGGCCCGGGATGCGATCAAAGCACCTCCTGCATTCTGGCGGCTGCTTACGCGATTCCGGAGGAGCGGACGTGCCGCAATTAAAAAGCTGCAACGCTAAAATCGGAAGCCAATTACATGTTCCTGCATCCGCAGCCCAGCGCGCAGAATGTTATATCTCCAGAGGGAGGACTGTCTTATTTTTAATTCCCCCCCCCCCCCAAAAAAAAAAAAACACATCTGACTCATAGCTAGTCACCTTATTTAATAAAGGTGGGCCTTTTTTATAGAGCAAGGGAATTCATGCACTTAGTGTGCTCAGCCCTAGGGGAAAAGCATGAACACATCCTTAATAAAATAAAAATAAAAAACATTTTGGCTTGAATGCGGTAATAATGTAATAATAGGCTATTATATTATAGTACAAAGATCACTCCTCTGTTTGTAGCAAACTAATTTGAATAACATAAAATTTGCAGAGACTAACACTGCAGTGACCCAAATAAACTCCCCATCTTTTGGTATCTCCTGGAAATTAGAATTAGGACAAGGCCAAGATGGAGCATACCAATGCTTAAAGAGGGGAGCGTTTTTTTTTTCCAACTTTTGACCAAACCAATTAAACCAAGTACTACACGTGCCCGTCACCTCAGGGGTGACACCGGGGGTGTTCAGGAGAGGGTCCTGCTGGGAGGAAGGTCCTATGCCATGTATTTCATGGTGGCCTGGTTGAAAGATATTTGTCCAGGAATTATAAGCAGTGAGCCTGCAGCTGCAGCTTGCAGTGTGGTTCTGTTCATAGAAAGTGCATCTTGTTTCTGTGGTAACTGGAATTGTTGACTTATGGGTGTCATTGGCCAGTTACCTTTGTTGTACAAGGTCCCGTCAAAGTAGTAGCTGCCTGTGTAGAATCCGGTGGCCAGCTCAATGAGGTGTCGAACCCACGTGTTTCCAGCCCCCGGGAAACTGGACAGTGCCACCAGTCTGCTGGACTTTTCAGGCAGAAACTCCCGTTCGGTGCACCTGGAATCTGTGATTGCCGAAGCGTTATAAACACCAGAGGCTAGTCTCCTAGTCCAGTCTTAGCACGTGGGTTGAGGTCCCTGTGGATGCTAAACATCTCCTGAGCTTTGCTGACTAGTTCAGCTTGGCCGTCAACAAGATGCGTAGCAGAAGAATGACCAAGATGTCCCGAGTGCAGTGTAAATTTCACCCATTTGTCCGACTCCTCCAAACTCTTTGGGTACAAAGGGATGCCAGTGTAGCCATTTTTAAATCCCCCACCTTTCACATAAAAAATCACCTGTTCAGAACTCAGAACACTTTATCTGTCTGTCTGAATGTTTGTCTGAATGGACAAACATTCCGGAATTGCTTGTGGTTCGATAACAAACATGAAGTACAGGCCAATATAAACACAATAAAAACTACGGTTTCGCAAGAAACACAGGGCATAGGCGTCATACGACAAATACAAGCCTCACGTGTCACGACTGCCAGTGCAAGGGAATCTGCATGCTAAAGGCAGGCCTCCTAAGTGCACAGCAGGCCGATACCCTGCAACAACACAAACAGCTGTTCACTGTAGGTCCAGAGGCGGCACCGGGGGGGCCTACCTTGCACAGGGGTCTGGTAGACCTGGAAAAAGCGGCTGTCTGGGGGGGGCGGGGGCGTGCTGGAGTTGGCCAGGGCGCAGTGCTGCTCGGGAACAGGGCACTGCAGGCTGAAGCTGAGGGAGGCGAAGCCGCAGTAGCAGTCGGGCCTCCGGAGCACGGCCAGCGGCAGCTCCTGGTGATGTCACACGGCACTAGTTACTGGCGCCCACCATCGCCGGATCCTCTCATGGCCATTCAGGTGCGACTGCCCCCCCAGCCAGCTCGAGGGGGGGCTTCCTGAGCGCCGCTCAGACCCACGGTCGGTGCAGGATGTTAAATCGGCCCGAAACGCTTTTGTGCCGACGGGAAGGACCACGACCTTCCACGAGCTACCAGGTGGGTCAAATCATTTCATTTCCAAACTGCCATACTGTAGGAAAATGAAACCCCTTCTTAGTGTAACCCTCAGGATCCCACATGTGCATATGAAACAAGTATCTAATCTAAAATTTATTAGCCTACTGCTAGGTGCTAATGTTACTCTGAAAATCCCCCCATGTAGCAGCAGACTGGCAAAATTTACGAAAAAAAAAACAATACAGCCCAGGGAAATAATATATATATAATTTGTGGGCCGTAGTGTGATTTATTTATTACTACTGACGTGAGCTGGCTGCGCTGTGGTGGTAGGCAGGTCTCTCTCTAACGCTCTGTATTTACCCAGTGGGGACCTCACAGGTGGTCCCACGCCTAATCCAGGGACCTTTTTAAAAATACCGTTACAGCTTTTAAAACACAGACGTACCACATTTGTCCCCCAGTCCCCTGTCACGACTGTACCAGCGCTTCATCACAGCTCTCTGAACTTTTGGAATTTTAATGCACCAGCTCCCATTAGTATGCAGGAAATTTCTGGAACTGCCTGCCCCATCCCCATCCCCCACCCCTCATGTTTCAGGGGCAAAAAACAAATTCTGTCTTGAATCCACAGTTAAAGTGCACAATATTGTTCAATTTTTTCTCTCTATAAAGCGAACTCTTCTGTTGGAGTTTAAGTAAACAGTGAGGCGAGCAGCGCCCTCCTACTACACCGCGTCCCAAGTATCCAAGGCCAAAGGGATGAGGAACGACCCCAGAGTGTGGGAATGATTACGGAGAGGACTGATGCGGCTTAGGGCCGCATTAAAATTGAAATGGGGTGTTGTGTAGCGCCAGAAAACAAAAACAAGCGAACTCAGGGGTGCCCAGTGTAGGCCGGCATCCAATCCCGGGGTGAGCAGGGGTGTCATCGATGGCATACATACGGAAGCCTGGAGAAACAGGAAACCGTGAAGGGGCGTGGCTATCATGTCCGGGAGGGCGGGTCTCACCTTGTCAGTGCAGGCCTCGATGCAGGACTGCAGTGTCAGGTTCCACTGTGTGGCGTGGAACAGGAAGGCCGCTGTGGGGTCACTGGGCATCTCAAAGCAGCCTCTGTAGCGCACGTTCCTGACTGGGGGGGAGGACACCATTTGCTGATATATACTGAGCACCACCTCTGCCGCTGTCCACGGCAGCGGGAGGCGTCTCGACGGACCCTGTCTTTCAACCGGGTGCCCTTCCATCCGCACTGTAGTGACCTCACTGCAATTTGCATTAATATGAAAACGCTTCTAGTGATGCGGCTCTCGGAAGCTCGTCGAGGAAAATTACCGCCAAAACGTGTACTAATCAAATATAAAATGGAATAGGAATTTTACAAGTTTATTTGGAAATGCAGTGAAATTATGCATATGTGTTAAGTGTGTCACTGTTTGTATGCAGGATGTCTGAGGGGCTGGACTATGTATGGGGGGGCAGGGTTGTCGATATTTCACTCACATCGCCGCTGTCCAGGAAGCACCTCCTCCACCTTGTAGACAGAGAGGCGGCCCACCCCTCCGCAGGGAGAGCCCCTCTCCCCTTTACAGTCCAGGTTGCAGTCTTCCTCTCGTACCCGGGAGCTGCCAACGCGGTTGCCACAGTAACACTCGGACCCGTACTCCAGGCCAGCAAACTGGTACCCACTGCAGCAGAGAACAGAGAGGGGCGAACAGGCGGATGGCGTGAACGCCACCAGGCCAGTGCCTGGCCATGCTTGATGGCGCGCTCTATATGTGCCCTTCCCATAATGCACTGCGGGCGGCTGCGTTTAAAAAGCACCCGTGCTGGGTGGCGTGCCAGGACTTGGCGTCAGAGCGGAGCGCATATGCCAGCCACCGTTGGCTGACGTTTTGTGCGGCAGCCAAGGCCCAGGTGTAACATCCGTCCAAAGCCGGGGGGGGTGACCTCCTCCCATCTCCATGGCAACGCAGGGCCCCAAAGGTTAGTACCCGGCTAGCTCTCCATCGTCGGGCGGGGACGTACACGTCTCGCCTCGCCACCACATAGCCGCACTTGGCTGACCCGCCTGTCCGCCGTGGCCAGCGCCCTGGGCCTCTCCAGGCCGCCGGCCCAGGTCCTGGTGCCCCCCCCCTCCCCCTTTCCAATTAGCCTTTTCTCTGCAGGCTGCTTGTCTCTACATCAAAATAAGTGCGTCTCCCCCTCGAGTGAAAGAGGTTTCATCTCGCATTCATTGTCGTCCTTAGAACCTTAGCCATCCCCAAGATTACCCAGGATGCCCTTCTTCGCCGGTCGAGACCTTCTCTCCCCTCACATTTTAGTGCACGACAAAAAGCGATGAGATCTTTCACCAGGATGCCACGACACACAAATTAGCCCCCTGCTCCAGAGTGATCAAAAACGAAAGAAAAAAAAAGTACGAGTGGCATCGTTACCGTTGCCGTGGCAACGCCTCCTCGAGGCTGCTTCCTCTGGTTAATTATTTACATTAATCGTGGAGCCTAGGTGCCGTCTGTCAGGAGCCCTGAACAGAGCTTGGAGCAAGCGTGAGGGACAGAGGAAACGTTCCTGCCTCCGTCAGAAGCTGCCGGCATCTTTCACGCGGACTTCAGTGCCGTGCTTCTCCTGTCCCCCGGCGCAAATGTGACAAGTATGTGACAAAATACGTGACAAAGAAGTGAAAATTTACATGCAAATGATTACAAGCAAATGATTACAAATAGTGCTTAGTAGAAGACCACTTTGGATAGGCTTGGGCCTTTCACCATTGTGTCCAGACATCATACTCTGAGACATGGTATTTTTATGGTATTTTCAAAGGCAACGCTATTCCAGTATTATTAAATCGAGGCAATAATACTGGAGGACCCAATGACAAAATCTGCCAACTGGAGGGGGTGGGACCCCATCGATTTTACTGCGGTATATCCAAAATACCACAGTCTGCCCAAACTATCATAGCATTCTGTTGCCATTACAGCGCCAAAGCCTAGTTTCGGGGTCATCCATACCCCGTGCAAACCGCCTGTCAGGCACGTCCGCTTCCCTAAACCCCAAGTGAAAGTCTATCATTTCAAATCACTTTTTCTGCCAGCTGCCGGCAGAACTGGCCAAATGGAATAATGACATAGCGGGGTAATCTACGGTCTTCTCCGCGTCCGCCGCGCCTTTGCGCAAACGGCAGACAAAGGCGGCAAAATACAGATCTGCCGTCCGCTGCCGATACGGCCTGTGTTGTTGTTTTTGTTTTTTCTTTTTTCTCAGTCCTCTGTATCCAGACATCTGGGGGGAGTTGAGTCATTTTTCAGGAGTGTAAAGCAAACAGCCCTGAGCGTCAACACTGCAGTGTCGCAACCGCGGCACGTCTGTAAATAAAGTCCCTGTTGGAGAGACACCGGCGGTTAATTAGCTAGACGGGCAGCCCTTTCCCTCCGCTGCCTGTGCAGTTCCCCCCTAGATGCCGGAGGGGCCCCCTGAGCAGGTGGCTCTCAGCCATGGTGAAGGGTTGCGGGGCCCCCTCTAAGGGGGTTCTGGCACTCGCTTCTGAGGCGGCTGGCCCCCCTCCAAAACTTCCCCACGCCGTCCCTGCAGCGCCAGCACCTGGTGGTAGTGTGCGCATGCTGTGTCGTCTTCCCAAACACAGGCCCTTAAACCGTGTACTGAACGCAGATAGCCCCCTCCCACCCCCGGACAAGCTTCTGGTTTCCTAAGGTAGCTGGCCGGTCCCTGTACCTCTCTGAGCAGGTATCTTGGCACATGGTGCTGGTCATTTTCCGGAAGTCGTAAAAAACGGCCCCCTTCAAGGCCCGTCCCTTGGCGTCGTCCCGGAAACAGCCGATGTAGGTTCCTGCACGTTGGCAAAACGGAAACAGAACATGAGCCGTCACGCTCAGACACTCCTCAGTGGGATTAAGCGGTTATGTGCTGAAGGACCCGAGTGATACTTTCCCACACTCGCTAACTGTTTTTGCCCAGGAATCGATTTTTACGGGAGCGTGATTTTGAAAAACACTTGTGCAAAAAAAATATATATAACTGCAATTTCAAACGCTGTCAGCGGGGTTTCATTAAAAGGGACCCCTTTCACCTTAACGGAAATTTAAGTGCTGCTCATTCCGTTAAATCAGTGGCCTTGTGGTGTAAATTCCTGACCCGGCTGTTCACCAGCCCTGTGAAGCAGTGGTGGGGGTGGGAATTTAGGTATTCGGCTCAGGAAACCAGAAAGATAATAATGGGGAGTTGGGCAGAGAGTATCCTCCTGCACTGACCTTTGTGGTGGACCTTCCGCTGCATGGGGCTGCGATCCACCCTGGGGGTGTCCCGCTCGCTCATGAGGCTGTGGAACCAGCGCCGCCGCAGGCGCCGGATCTCCAGGTTCCGAGATGCCAGCCAGCGTGGGCCGGGCCTGCCGTCAGGCATCTCGTCCTCTCCGGGGGGCGCTCTGGGGAAGGGCCTCGAGGCGGGGGCCTCCAGGGCCCGAGGCGGTGAGGGCATGGAGGGCGAGGGGGGCAGGGCGCCGCCCCCGCGCTGGGACACCACCAGGCTGCTCCGCTGCAGTAGAAGCACGCTGCCCGCCGTGATGTAGGCCACGCCCAAGAAGAGCAGGAACAGCTGCGTCCGTCGCAGGAAGCGCTGCAGCCTGTAAAAGGGCTTAGCCATCCCCCTCTCTGCTTGACACCCCCACGCCCCCTTATGGGACAGCTTCGCTTAAAACAGGAAGGCCCAGGGGGGGGTCTAGATCCACACCATAATGGAGCTTTCTCTTCGTTGTACCGTTTAAGCTACATCCACGCTGCCTCCTTCTGGTTAGACTGGGCCGGTGCAGATTCCACAGGGGGGAGATCAAACCCACCGGCATGGTGACGCACCAAGGCTGAAGCAAGCAGCACCGCGCTGCTCCCTGGCTGGCAGTGACCTCTCCGGCGACATGGTTCTGCCGCGGCCCTGAGGAGCAGAGAGAGCGCACTAAGGTCTCAGGCCCGGGCTCATTCTTCTCCGGTGGTTTATTCAAGGCAATAAAACGGAAGGGAGGCAAGACAGGTGAGAAATATGAGGGGGCCAGGCAGCCGTATGCTGCGGTCGTATGTCTCTATTAGGGCGGGAACCTCCTCCAGCCCAAGTCCCCCACCCCCACCCCAGCGTCACGCCGGCCAGAGGCAGCGTCCTTGTTTGTTCCATCGCTTTCTCGGCGCACACTCCCTCCAAAGAGCCGGGTTTTAATTAAAGCTCCCATAATCCCACCTCTAATTTATTCTCATATTACAAACCTTTCTTGATCCCTCTTAATTCGCCCCGGTTTCATGGCGAGCCGTGAGCTCGGGCTCCATCAGAGGATGAGGCCAGCAGGAAGGGGGAACGACAGTGGCCTTTAACGCACGGCTCTGTAAAACTATCAGCAGTGTAAGATCCTGAGGTGTGTGCACGTTAAATCACAAATATATGCTACTTAAATTGCTGCTCTTGTTCAGCTGCCAGCGATTACAAATCAAATCTAGTGCAGGTGTAAATATTTCCTTAATGTTTATTTATTTTTAGGCCAATCATTAAAAAGTTCCTTCTCGGGGGGCTGAGGAGAGACTGTTGGTATACAGGCATAACCTCAGCTTCCCCTAAGTGAGGCTGCAGATGATATTTCAGACTCACAGGTTTTCCTGTAACGTTTTCTCGCGTTGAGAGAGCAAGGTCAGATAGGCCTTGGGGTATTTGGAGGGTGGGGGCTTTGCTCAGGGGCCCGATGCTGAAGTCACTCAAATTTGAACCACCGACCTTCCAGTCACGGGCACAGGGTGCTGACCCACTGAGCCGCACATTGAAATTCCTGAGCGCATAAAAACTCCCAGCCCAGCCAGTTCTCCTTCCCCCGAATCCTGCTTACGACGTGGAAAAACCCCCGTGCGGCACCCACCCCCCCCCAGCCGTGTGTGACTCTTTCTCCCCTGTGCATAACGGGACACTGGCATTCTTTAATTCGTTCATGACCATCCCGGAAGGCCAAAGGATTTGGAGAAAAGCCACCCAAACAAGGTGCACCCTGAATATTGTGGCAAACAGGTCGCCGTGTCACTTTGTAAGACCCGGACGGGTTTGCATAATGATAAATTTTTTTTGTTCCGTAATCTCATGTTACATGTTTTTGGGGGAAGAGTGTGATGAGTGGGTGGGGATGGGGGGGGGGGCTGCACTGAACTGATGAGCTTCATCTTTCTTCTGCATAATGATGGGTTTGAGATGATCTAGTCGGGAATAGTAAGTGTGCTCACTGCCACACGGGACCGCATCCATCAGCAACACCCGGGGCCCTGATTTGCCAGCACACACACACAAAAGAACCGAAAGTCGATAGGATCCCGACCTAGAAACCCGTGGGGACCTCGACGGGCAGCACCTGCACAGACCATATGGGGCGTGAGACAGAGTAGACTGCCCTGACCTAATTAATGTTCTGAGAAGGTAAATAAGGAAAGGGGGGCGGGGGGGGGGCTGATGAAGAGGGGGCATTTTTCACTTGAGGCAAACTAGGGATGCCAGCTTTGGGGGTAACAGAGTGAATCCACCGAACACCCAGCCACACAAAGTGTCTCAGCATTCAGACATCCGGCATATTTGCAATTGAGTAATAAATACTGTTATTATAACGATTGTTAGAAGCCATCGTGCCCACTGGTGGGCTCTCTCAGCGTCGTCACGACGACGTCCCTCTCGCGGTGGGAATCTCACATGTACCGCACAGGTAATTAGCCTTTAAGGCAGACGTGGACCTGTCAGAGGACTGCGCTACATAAACCGAACGGCAAGCGCAAATCCTCCCTACACACACCCCCACCGGCCCCTTCCTGCAGGTCCTGCCTTGGCAGCCGTCCTTGGCCCCCACAATGCCTTGGGGCATCGGTCCTTTCCATTCCAGAGGGGAAAAAAGGGGGGAAGCGGAAGCGAGGCTGCCCAGGAATGTCAATCAGTCCTGTAATGTTTTAGCCCCGTTAGCTCAGCCAATCAGTGGCACCCGGATGCGCTGTTTGTTAGCTGCTAGCGTTGCCCCTTAACTCGCACACACACACAAATGCTCTCTGCATGCGCACACACACACAAAATGATAGTAGACCCTCCAGGTGGTCCGACAGACTACAAGCTGGTAGCAGACAGACAGACTCGTGCTTCTCTCCCATAAAGTGCTTCCTGAGTCATGGCAGACGGTCCTTGTTGTACTTTTTGCTACCTTGACGATGCGCTAAAATCCACAGGAACGCTGTGACTTGGCACAGAGCGCCAGTCAAACTGACGGCGAATAGCCGTCGATGACAGCAGCAACCCCCCCCTCCCCCCGATAGCATCTCAGTGCCATTGCCATGCAGGCTGACAATCGGGGATCTTGAGTTGTGCTCAATGCTGCCTTTGGTGACCACCTGCAAATACTGCATCTTGTCGAGAAGCTGTAAAGAGACGATTAACGGTCCTATTGACAGCTGTCGAAATTCCCATCTGAAGGGAAACTCTTAAATGTTTAAAAAAAACGCCTTCCATTTGTCTGTTTTTAGCAATAAATGCACAGATTAACCTGAGGGGTGAAAGCTGTTGGGGGGGGGGGGTTAAAGGGTTACTACTGTCCTCCTGAATGCCCTCGGCCCATAGGTTTTTTTTTGGGGGGGGGGTTGGAGCTGTGAATCATCGCCATACGCCATCAGCTGACAGACCTTAAAATGGCAAATGTAGTTCTTTTATCAGGAACGCCAGGGTGTATTAAAGGGTAAATGCTTAAAGGGAAATGATGCTTTGTCTGCCATTTATCCTGCACTCAGGATAACCAGGGATTAAAGGCTTTGCTCAGGAACCCCAAAGGCAGCATCAGTCCGCGGCCCTGGGATTCAAACTAGCGACCTACTGATCGCGGACATAGAGTCCTTACCCATCTTGGGACGACACAGCTGCAGATAATACTCAGGCAGGGTGATCTAGCCTCTTAGCATGTTAGTCCGAAACGGTTGTAATTTGTTAGGCGAGGATTTTCGAAACCTTGCAAATACCGGCCCACGCAGAATCCCCCAGCATGCACTGCGGCACTTAGCCCGTGTTCAGGGATCCCGCCATGTTACTTGGACAGCCCCTGTGGTGGGTTCTGTCATCATTCGGCGCCACCTGGGATGGCAGGTGGCATTAAAGTTAAGGGCCTGGTAGGTTCTGGGCTTTAGTCCAGGGAGGGGCAGGACCATGGAGGAAACACACTTAACCCATTCTGTGTTCATACAAACACCATCAAGCCCAGTGACGGTACCAGGATGTCTTCCTGGGGTGGCTGTTTGGTTATGTTGGGTCGGTGCCAGGGTTTAAATTCTGTCAAAGCTTTTGGGGGGGCCTTGTCCAGTGGGGGGGGCAGGGTGATGCCATAGTCACTCCAGTGATTAAATCTCTCCTCTGGCCAACAGTGTCCATGAACAGACCATGTCACATAGCTGTGGCGCTCCAGGTGGATGCTGGGTACTGCGTAGCATCAAATCCATGACGGTCAGAATTTTACCCAATTCCATTCCACCCAGAGTTTTTCTTTATTTTATTTTTTACGAAGGAGAAGACAAACTCGTACGTCTGTCTGATTGGGATCCGCTTGTCCAATAACCCGCCTGTGTACAGCACCGTTGGTCTCTGTTTGGCTGGCGGGTTTAACCCCCCTGCTCGATTACGTTGATAGAGTACTACCCCCCCGGCCCCCCCCCCCCCCCCCACGCTCCATGGGCACACTCTGTAAATCTCTGCCTGAGAAGGTTAGGCGAGACTTGTTTGCTAATGCAAATGTGGGATTATGTTTGAGCCCCCTCTCTGTGTTGTCCTCAATCCCCCGCACGACCCCCCCCTGCTTCCGTCTCCTACTGCCCCCTCCGTTC
>JAABNY020000101.1:1844687-1867279 GCA_015164015.2 Brevimyrus niger | reverse complement strand
GTGTGTGTGTGTGTGTGTGTGTGTGTGTGTGTGTGTGTGTGTGTGTGTGTGTGTGTGTGTGTGTGTGTGTGTATGTTGCCCCTCCTGGCACATCTCCCCCCTCCCGTCCTGATTGATTACACTGACAGCAGCCGCTTCATAAAGGACCCCATCCGTCAAGCCCTGAAGGACCTGGGGGAGGAGTGGGGACTGGTGGGGGGGTGGGCAGGCGCCCGGGGAGAGCTGTCTGCGGGGCCCCTCCCAGGGCGAGATTCTCCACCTGCAGAGAAGTGAAAGGTACCTCTCTCCGGAAGGCTCTCTTTTTTTTTAATTAAGGGAGTCGGATTATCATTTGGGATTTGACATATTAATTAGGGTGCAAACATTAGGTGAAAACAAGTGTAAATGTAATTAGCTGGGCAAAAGCTGAACTGCTTAGAATTCATTATTGCGTTGCGATTAATTACCGCGTGGCACATAGCACCATTATGGCTGGTGACCTGAATGACGCCGGTTCGAGTCCGGAGAGGGTACCCGCTGTTGTACCTAAGTGCTTCAGAAAGAAATGTAAGTTGCCTTGGATGAAAATGGCAGTTACATCACCTGCATGTCCTCGTATCATACATCTATCTTCCAAATGCATGTACTAGTCCGTGTTACGTGGGGGTGTGGCTCACCCGGGTGGTATATGTCCTGATCGGGATGCCAGTGCGAGTTTAGCAACTTAGAAATACTGTGTCTGTTAAATAGCGTTAAAAGGGAGACGTTTTTATCTGGATCTCAGTAGCTCGCATCTGATTGGTGGTTTTCGGCTGTGCCAAACGAGGGCGCGACCCCATCCCGGGCCGGTGGCTCCGGTGGCCTGTGATCCCGATCGCTGATTTTTGCGTCAGAGCCGGGGTGCCCCCTGAGGTGGGTGGGTGGGTCACAAAGCCGGCTCTCCAGGATCCTTGCAGGACAGTCGGCTCACTGTTCTGTGTGGAGCCCCCACCCCCCCCCCGGACCGTGGGTGGCGGGGGAGCAGGCGGTAACGATGTGGATGGAGCCGTCCTGCAGATTGTAGAGATACCCGGCAGAATTCCTCTGCGCTGTCCCTCCTTTTCTTGCCGTCCCAGATACGCGAAAGGCTTCCTCTGCACCCCTGACCCCCCCCCCCCGGGGGTGCCTTGCCTGTGATGCCCTTTCCTACGGACTTTCGGCTGGACCCACGGGTGAATGTTTGGCCCCCATCGCTGCCCCTAGTGGGGAAAAGAGGCCCATTGTGAGGATGTACGCATTTCTGTCGTTGATGTAAGTGAAGCCGTCCGTTGTTAAGCAGGCCTGCGATTGCTGCCTCAGGAAATAGTTTGCGTTTGTGGAGCGGTGTTTGCATGGTGGTGTTTTATACGTTTATTATCTGTTTGTTTGTTCACTTCCTGCTAGGGTGGCGCATTAAAGGAGTCTTTAGAAGTATGGTGTGAAAATACAGCATTTCATCCCAGCTTGGGGGTCGCCTCTCCTAGCCTCCCCCGCCTCACCCTACCTCGCTATTCCCCCCCGGCCACGCCAGGCAGCACGCTGATATTTGATCTGTCCCCCACCCCCCCGTCCAGTACTCATTGTCTTTCACCACACAACCAACAATCCACTTTCTCATCCTTTCCTCTATAAGCCCACTCGAGTGGCAGTCCCAGCCCCCACTGTCACCTCGATTGCCTTGGGAAGCTGGACCCTCCAGGAATCAGGACTCTATTCACTCGGCCAGAAATCCAGTTTTAAAGGACTGATGATTTAACTGCCTAATGTTCTGCTCTTAACCCTACGAGGTTCAAGGTCCAAATGACCCGACGCCAAGCGCAATGTTGATTTTGACGTTGCAGAAATGGCAGGAGCGAACACACTTGGCACAATGACCTCAGCAGACGCCATTCGTCCTTAATGACGTTTCTTAAAGCTGAATCCGAGATCCGCTTGGCGGCGGCTCGTCGCTCTGACGCCCGTCTGCTTCACGGTCGAAGCCGTTCGCTGCTACAGCCTCTAATGCTTCTGGAATTGCTACGGTCCTGAACAGCCAAGGTGCCCCTCCCCACCCCCAGCTGGTGCTGCAGCCCGAAGTGGCATGAGGCTCGCGGGCCAGGGTTAGGGGCACCGCGCTGACCTGCCACGCTCCCAATCTGTCTACTGTAGCATTTGAGGTGAGTCAGCAGCAGAGTTTAAAAAGAAGGGGCAGAACTCAGACCCCGGAAGGCTCCTACCAGCCAGGTGCTGGAAGGGGGGGGGGGGGGGGTGTTTGTATTCCACCTCCCTTCCGAATTAGGCCTCGTAAAATTAGTCTGCATTCAGGATGAGAGATCCCGGCTTCAGCTGCCGTTAAATCTGTAACAAAGAGCTACAAATTTCCCATCTTTTTCCTCTTCAATGTCTTCAGAATCCTTTTTAGGGAGGTAAACAGACATTTTGCTCCAGATTTACCACTGAGCGTTACCTTCAGCCATTCACATGGCAGGTAAAAGTAAATCAATATTAATAAGCAGCAAGTGAAACATCGCGGCACAATACAGGCCAACGGATAGCTTTATGAGTGTCTGTAGCTCGAAGGAAAAAAAAAGAACAGCTCTTCAAATTCAAAGTGCTTCACTACCAACCAATCGCAGCTAAATTTATCATGGGCTGATGCTAATCAGATTTTGCTAAAGGCCAAAAAGCAGATTTTTTTGTCGTTGCTGGAGGTTCTTCCTGTGCTGAAGGACTCGGAGGGGAACTTCGCTCCGACCTGTTCAGTTTCCAGCTCCGTGGCGCTAAAAAGAGCAGCCGATATTTACATAAGAATGCATTCCAGTTCCTTTCCTTTATTTCAAACTAAACTCTGTTTCAAAAGCGAGAGCGACGCGGAGATGGAACCGAGCTTCTTGTGTGGCTTTTCCCTGCTTATCTGCCAGCTTTCAGCGTAAAATCTTTACGCCGTTCTAAATACCCGGCTGAAAGAGGCCCCGCTCAGCAGATACAACATCGCGGGTAATTTGCAACCGGCTAAACGGATAAATAAGACCCCACATTAAGACTAAGATTCCATGTTTGTGTCGCGCGATCCAATGCGCGGCGGCCGTCGGAAGCAGATTACCCATCAGCCCCTTCTGCGGGTCGTTTCGATGGGCCCACTCAGCCTGCCGGTGTGTCGGCGCGGCCGGCCTCTCACGGAGGAGGAGCGGAGGGACATATTTTAAGTGGTGCATTAAAATTTTGTTAGGAAATGGACTGTCTTTAGTTATTTATACTTTGTATTTCTCCAGGCACATTTACATTCGCGGATTTACGGCGCGGCCATAAACAAGCCGCTAGAACTAAAAAGTGGTCGATAAACGCCCGCCGAAGCGATCAAAAGCACCAACCCCTGCACACTCTTTTATTGACCACTAAAATAAAATGGAAGCAGGCAGGGGGAGCCGGGCAAGCTGGGCATCACAGAACTCAGCCATGGTGGCCTTCTGGGCAAATGAAGAAGGCATGGGGGCTGTGAGGCCGTGAGCACCACCTACAGGACAAGTGCATTATTACCCTGTCCACATGCAGGCATATTCTCTAGATCTGGCACACATCTGAAAATTTCATAAGCCCCTCCTTTTTTTCTCCCTCTCGCTCTCCCTCCACCCCCAAATCTCATCACTTCATTTAAATGCATCGGGGGGGGGGGGATTTTGCCAGAGTAGCTAAAACCCTGGCACTTTTTTTTCCATCTCATCTTTTTTTTCTTCTTTTTCGCTCGTACGGTTTGAGTGGGTCGAGAGAGGTCGCACGCACGCCCAGCATGAGGCTTAAGCGATTGGATGTGTGTTCCGTCACACCTCTGGAGTGCTTCTCGGACCTGCTGGCGTGTTCTGATCCCCGAGGAACCAGACCAAGTAATTTCCCACGTTCACTGAGTGGCCAGTCTCTGGCAGAACCTCGAGCTGCAGAACCTTCCAGAGGGCCAGCAGTCCCGCAAATACATCAATACGGCCAAAAATATGGCTGGAAACTACCGAAAACCCTTCTAGAACCTTCCACCATCCGTGCGCTTTCTCCCTTGAAAACGTGTTTTCCACAATCGTCAGACTCCTGACCAACCACAGAGTCTTTTTTCCATCCTTACTTTTCCTACCTAAATTCATTCACTTATTCCAAGGCTTTGAAATTAAATTAAATGAGTTCTTAATTATTTTTTCCCCCACCATGATACTGCAGAAATTGAAGTAGTACCATCTCGCTTTAATCACTTATTCTGATGAGAATTTTAGCCACTCTGCTAACACGCAGGAAGCGTCAAATCCATCTCCCCATTTTTGTAGACGCTCCCGCCATCCCAGACGTATCCGTCACCCCGGAGCGCCACCTTAACACTTTATGGTCCCTGATCCGTGATTGAAAGCAGGATCTCGGCCAGCCCTGGTGAGCAGCACAGTGACATTCTCGTCTCTGAATGCTTAGGGCACATGAACACCAAGGAGAAACGTCTTAAGGGGTTCCAACACATGTTAGCATTGAGTGCATTAGTCACAAATAAGCATGAATGCTCCTTGTTCTGGATGGGCGAGTTCACCTATTTACCGTAGTAGGCCTACGTTTCAGCTTTTGGCTTTAAAAACTGAGGCGATGTGGCTCCAGAGCTATTAATATGCAACTCGAGTTGACATGAGACAGAAAAATCACTGCAGATCAGGGGTCAACGCCTCGGTGAATTCTGACGGACATCAAAATACAAATTTTTACCATGTACGTGATATTTAAAACGTAGCCTACAATCTATTCTTTTTCCTCAATCAAAATGTTTTGTCATGGACGCGTTTGTCCGTGTACAGACAAGTTGACGATCTCTGCTGGGGCAACAAGACCTATATAATATTTGGGGATTATAAAACTGCATTTTACTGTGATAAGCCAAGACCGAATTAGGAATCTAGGCACCTCAGACCCCGGGGTTACAGCGAAATAGGAAGAAAATGTGTGTCATCTTCCAGTAATAATATACAGGACATCTCCAAGACAGGTGTGAACAGAGCTACACAGTCTAAAAGAGATGTCCTCCTCCAGAGGGCCTAGTTCAGATGGGGGCATTGCTAGGTCCAGGAGAAACGACCAAACCTACTCTAGTCCTGAATGGGGCTGCAAAGAAGCATACTTAACTCTCAACACAGCTTGTACCGCACAACCTACTTTGAGCGAACCAAAGACAGCACGGATCAATAATCAGCATACAGGAGTGGCTTTCGTTTTGGTGCGCAAGGACAGATTAAAAACACCAAGACTGTTTAGCCTAAGCAAATTTCATGAAAAAGAATCGAAGAACATAGATGTGATCCTAACATTCAAGCAGAACATTTAAGCGCTAATTTGGGTTTTGTTGACACACATACAGCAGAGATGCAGTATTTTTACTGTGAGAAAAAAAATAACCTTTCCTTAAAACCGGGAAATGCGTGTCTTTCCCAGGCTTACGTATCTCATATAGTCCTCCACCGGTTTTATGTCAAATTTTGTTCAGCCACTTTGGCGTATTTACTTTTTACAGTCTGCTAGAAATACCGCGGTACTCGACATTTTCCAGAGGCATAAAAAAGTAACAGAATCAGCGATGCTAAAGTGATTCCGCGGAAGATAAAAGTCGCCGATGAGCGCCGGGTTTATAACGCCTCGGGAGCGCTTGGCCGTTTGAAGCGCTGCTTTCCGGCAAGACGGCACCGCAAATTAAGCGATCCCACTCCGGCTTCTGCATGCCTAGCCCCCCTAACAATACATTTCTATGAGAATACATTACTGTATTTCTGTTTGTAATTGGGGAAAAAAAATCTGATCCTACTTTCTAATTTCGAATCACTTTTTTGGAAGGGAGGGAGGAGGGTCTCATCTTTTGTTCTACCTGTAGCGTAAATCTCCCCCATCCACCAGGACCGTGACAGCAGTAGGGGTCATTTACATTAACACAAGATATAATCGCCAATACTGTCGTTCAGATGTAGCGAGCCATTCCACTTTCTTCAGATAAACATCAAAAGCTCCAGATAAACCGGACCCATTACGTTTCTATACAGTATTTTTTTAGTGCCACATCCGAGGCTGTTCAGAATATGGGCACGCAAAAAGTCATCCGTAAATAAATAAGACCAGTGAAAATCGCTTATACGTTAGGGTTATTAAAGGGAGGAAGCGGAGTCGAAGTAGTTTATAGCTGAGCTTGACTTGCTTTGTGTCTTTTTCCAACTAGATCATTTTAACGCGCAACGTAAACTAAGATGTACGATTTCAGCATTGGTAATCTTCAGTATAGAATCGTTGTGGGATCGGGCAGTTTATTTAGACAGCAGTTTTACCTTTAAATTGTTTCCACCAGATATGCGTATTAGTGGTCTGCAAAGTGTCCCCTCTGACAATAACAGGAATGGGCCGTGCATGGCAACAGGCCACAGCATTATCGTGTGCATGATTTTAATAATCCAACAGTAATTATTATGCGTGCTTTTCCTGCACTTGTTAGCATGTACTCTGCCGTGACACTGTCGGGACCCCCTGCTATATGCTGGCTAGGCGCTGCGTTTCACAAACAGCCACTTACGTCGTATCTGAAAATGGTGAGGCACGAGGGAAATAATCTGAAGGCAAAGACTATGTACAGAATAATAGAAAGAATACAACGATATTCCTGTCGTGATCACGGAATGAACAAAACTTTCAATTAAATTCTAAACTTCTCCAAAAATGCATCATTTTACCCTTACCTTTCCAACAGGAAACCAGTTCGGCGGGGATAATCTGACAAAGAAAAACAAGTGCAAATCCATAAACTAAGTGAGTCACTGGTGTATTATAAGTTTGACATAATAAAATCCAGCATCAGTCGCGATCGTGCGAGTACTTGTACAGTGATCTCGCAGCATCAGTCTGTAGATGCGGCTCTGCGTGCCTGACTTCCTCCCTGCGTGTCACTAATCCCTCCTTTCATTCTCTTATTTCGATCAGCGATAATCCGCACGTCCTGGTTCTCACGACGTACCCTCGCCTCGCCGTCCCACGTTGCTCTCAGTACACGAACCTCAGATCCCAGCTGTTTTCAAGCCGGGCGATCGGGCTCTGCGCGCATGCGCTCTGTGCCGAAGGCGCTCCTGGGTCCGCTGCCTGTTTTCGTCGTCTCCCTTTGACACCAGTTCACAGAACGCGTCAAAACGTCACTATTTCTTTATTTATCTATCTATCTATCGATCTATTTATTTATTTATTTAATATTCAGAGCTACGATTCAGTGCGCAGATATAAACGCTGGTTACAGTCGCCTTTACGTTGTGTTTTTTAAACCTACATATGAATGGGCGATATTCCCCTATTCATGCAAAAGACAAGTAACTGGGCATCACTGAATATGCGCGTGATTTAATTAATGACCCTCATAGTGATCGCCGAGAAACATTGCCTTGTCTTGCAATGACAGATACTGACACAACAATTTTTTAGGTCAGCGCGCAAGTTTTCTGCCCATTTTTCAAAGAATATAGGTAGTTCCAGGTATGGCCACGTGCTGCCGTGTAAGTTGGCTTTAACCTGCAGTTTGGCGGGGAGACAATAATACATTAATCGAATGAATAATTAGTGAAATGCAACTGCTTTAACGGTGATCAATGTAGCCTATTCTACATAGGCCTAACGTAAGTTATACATATAGGAATATACATATATAGTGTCAGGGATTTGTGCGCACCTGCATGACTTGAGCAGTTTTCAGTGAAAGCATTAGATCCAATGAAATGTGTTAATTGGAATATTATTATATGGGGCAAAGGACTGTCTGGTTCTAATTATCTGTGTGCCATTAAGGGTACGCTAGCAGGGTACTAACGACTCCACAAGGCTGGCCTGCAGGCTGCCAGTGCCGAAGGAGAGCGATTTAAAAACTTTGGCACAGCCTGGTGAATGATTACTATTCAGCAGGAGTGATTTTGCGTGTCCTTTTCAAAATGAAGACCATTGTTACATAGTGCAGTTTAATTTGATAGCAGCCCCTCGGTCATTCAGGGCTTTAAATTGCCTGGTCTATGCCTTACCTTTTAAAATGTTAGATGTTTAAATCTTGGTAATTGGTGTGCTTACTTTGAATTGTCAAACCGGCACTGTCGTAATCAGTGCAGATCTTAGAAAAACAATTAGCCGTTCCCATCTTGATAAGGACGGTATGCCTATGGCTATTTTATATTATCAAGTGAAGGGTGTTATGACAGTGAGACGGTCACAAACGATGCATGATGAATGCGCACGGGAATCACACACTGACTTTATTAGCCATTATGCCTGAGTTAATGCTTAGCTTATCTTTTTTTTCGTGATCTAATTACAGTATCCAGGCCATCCATTAATAAACCGAATTCCTCGTCATACGAAACATATACTGTAGGGAGAATATGTAAGTGCAGTATTCTGTGTGTTTGTTATTGCTGCCTCACAAGCTAGGTGCCGGATTTTACTTCTAGGGCACCATGACCTTAGTCAGTACATAGCTGGCCTTGCATTTCTGCAAATACACGGAGATCGCTGAACGTGTGATGTCATACATAAAGTGTAAATAAATGACAGGCCATAGTTACAGTAGATGTAAATATGCGCTTCTGTCAGATATCTCCTCTTGCTGCTCTTGATCTCTAGCTATGTTTCTGGTTTCTATTTGATGTTTAAAAGGGAATTCCACCCCACATTGACCATTCATGTGATTTTGCACTTACTGTGAAGCCTGTTTGAAAGTTACATTGTCTTACCGTTATGGTACCCTGAGACAGACAGGCAGTGCTGTTTACAGCTCGTTAATGCATTTTTTGTTTCTTGCTTACTGTGGATACACAATAATATGATTCTAGGTTAAAAAATTGCATTCAGGATAAAATGTTTTTTTTTTTTTTATCAGATATGGGAAATCATTACGTGTCAAAGTCTTAAATCCGCAATTACCTTCTTGACAACTGAACGACTAAGTTTAGACTTACTGCACAATAGCAGTTTTCGTGATATTGATGAATATCTAACCATGATCAGAATATGAAATCTGTGAAATAAAACCATACTGAAATGTGGATAAAATAGTAAAATACTCAAAATCGATTCTATATTCCCACGTGGTGAAGAAAAAATAAGCCGTGGGAAAAAAAACAACTATGATTAAAATGCACCTCGTCATTTCTTCTCGCAAAGAATGTATGATTCATTTGTAAACCTGATGTAAATTTATTGTATGTTTGGAATTATCCAGCCATAGTCCAACCGATTATCCAATCCAGGACCACGGATTTCCATTTATTGTCAGACTACTTTTCCTGTACAGCTTTGTGGTTTTGGAATCATTAACCTAAATTTATGTGATTTTATAGTAGCGTCTTCCAATTGCTTATCAAGTACAAGTTTGTAGAGGCATATGAAATTAGATTATTATTATTATAAAGAATGGATTTGCAATGAGTGTTTATTTGTATTTTTTCATCCAGTCTGCTTGGCTGTTTATAATTGGCTATATGTCACATTATTTAAGGTGTACGGCCTGTCAAAGCAAAATCTTTTTGTAGTTTTATGACAGCATAAAGGCTTTATATGTTTGTCCCTATTTTTATTGTGGATAAAATTAACTGCCATTTCAAACATTTTCTCTGTGTGCAGTCTCAAGTCTCAGTCTATGGCGTTCTGTCTGCATATATGTCACTGGATCTCCAAGACTTCCTCTGACTTTTTATGCTGTTCTTTTTTCACTATAATCCCATTTAAAGCATAAACATTATATGCCGTAATAATATTTATGGAATACCAAAAGGTTATTGTTTTGATTTATAGCAGTGAATCAGTCTAGCAACATTAATTACATAAATGATTAGAATGTGTACGTTATAATAATGCATGAATTGTTTTTTTTATTGTTGTTATTGTGTCTCTTTCTGAGTGATGGGGACCCAGCCCTTTTTGTGAGAGAGCTGTTAATTAACTTTGTATTGCTTTCGTGTTCCCTGGTGAGTGCTGAAGCTCTCCCCATAATGGTGACAGAGAATCGGTACCCTTGGAGACGGCCGGTCTGAGTCCCGTGGTCAGACCCCTGCCACCTTTCGTGGGGTCAAAGGTCAGTGTCTTCTGGGACGTGTTCCACCAGTGGCATGCGTAATTCTAGAACTTTGCTGTTGTGTGTGTGTGTTGTTTCTCTACTAAATTCTGCCTAATTAGTCAGGAAGAAGCAGCCTCACTGGCTGCTCATTACTCACTAATTAAGTCTAGTAATTAAAAAAGAAAAAACTCTCTAAGCCTCCAAGGCGTGGCTGCGAGTCATTTTCACACCCTTCAGTGCTCGTGAGGCGTAGTAAGCAAGCATTTCGTTGTACTTATACTTGTTCAGATGACAATAAAGCATTGGCACCCCTGAATCCTTTTGAACTTGCCATATCCTCTGGTATCTTTGCCAACCTGTCCGTATCCAAAGCTGTCCGTAACCCTGTCACCTGCCCGTAACCCTGGGTGATTTGACCGACTTTCTCCTGTCGTTATGGAGATGTCGGTTTCAGACGCTTGTGCTCCTGTCGCTGATGCTGCCGGGAGTGGCTCAAAGACGGCTGAAGGGAAATGCCACGATGTGCGAAGAGCTCTCGCTTTACACGGATCCCCGTGCCCTATAGGGGCATGGATTTCCTGGAAGATTCCAGGGGCCCAACACTTTACGAAGGACCTTAAATACAGAAAGATATAGGTGCTAAATGGGTGCCACCCGGCCCATATATCGTGGTATCATATCGCAATCATATCGCAACACCCTCTGGTCCCAAAGCAAAACAAAGCCAAAAATATGTGATTAGTCTTGTATTTTCATATTCTCTCCTAGCAGATTATATCATCGGGGGGGTGGTGTTTTCATTCATGGCACTGATTGAAACTGGCAATCCTGGTGGGGGGTAGGTAGCATGGTAACATTTTTTTCAGGGGGTCTATAATCTCTAACTATGCCCTGGCCTGTCCCATGAAGCCTCGCCCCATACTCTGTAAGAGCTGCTGTTATCGCCATTCGAAGCACTCCGCCTTAAGAGCTGTTTCACATGCGTAATGCGTTTCCATCTCAACATCTGAGCTTCCCGGCCGTGTCTCTCCGCCAAATTGGAGGCGCTCTTTGAATTCTGCCGACGTCGCCGCTGTCGTCTTGGGCAGAATGTGCAGCTGTCGTGGGATTCGCTTAACACAGCATGGCGCCCGTGCCGGTGTTTATGTGTGTCCTCATAGTGAGCGACGCAGGTACCTGCTGACTGAACGGAGAGGTTGAGAAGGACGTGTGCAAACCACGTGTCAGTATTTATTTTGAAGGAATTTATTTTTTTACGTCAGTCGTCCAGGTTAGCCTTGCAGATAGTTGCTTCCTGTGCAAACATGGAAAGCTTTTACTGCCGTTGTATGCTTTTGTCTCTAAGCTGGACAGCATCCCTAGAATCATCCTGCTCTGTATCTTCCTACCCTTCCCACCAAAAGCACCACAGGCAGACATGTAGGTTTTGTATTAAGACTGAGGGGGCGGGTATATCTGAGTCAGAAGTGTGACATCACATCACCTTAAAAGGCAATTCAGTAGTGGCACTGTATAAAGTTTGTTTTTTTCTTTATAAATTATTGCTGTTATAGTTACAATATATAATGTGAAATTTATCTTTCCATTTTACTGTTATTCATCTTCACTAATATGGTAGTTTAAGTGCGTTAAGTCCTGCATTATGTATGCAGAATTACACAGGAGTTATCAAAATTATGCACAATTTGCGAGACTGTCAGGCCATTCATTGTGGAAAAATTCCCTCACCTCAGGGTCAACTGTGATGCCCCTGTCTCTCTGCTGCACCCGGTTTCCCTCATAAACACATCCTAACTTTCCGGAAAGAAACACAACACGCATAAATTAGCGACTGGAAGATATGAGTAAACATTGGAGATTTACTGACTCCCTCCTTGGCCATTCAGCCAGCACTGTTTATGAACTAAATGATTCTGAGTTTCTGGTAACTGAGTAACTTACTTTATGGCGCTTTCCAAAGAAATGCCAGCTCAGGCCCCATTTTTCGACTGGCTTCTTACTCATTCTTACGCCCTGACAGCAAACCCGGTGGGATGAGATCTGTGACTGACACAGACGCCGCGTACCGCTGTCTTATCAGCGTTGCTATTCATGCTACGCTGTTAACTAACCATGCTAGTTGCAGTTTGCACAATCAAATAAGATAATCTTTATGAAACTGAATCGTCAGGGCACGATTAAATTCCACCATTTCACACAGCATTTTATTGATTAACTGTGGGATGTGATACAAGGTCTTCAATGAGTGAAGCTTACATAGGAAGCCACACCGGGCTTCAGCGCTCAGCGCTCTCCAGTCTCCATGCTCATCCTCTCTTTACTCGCGGGTCTGAAAGTGAGCGTCTGCCTGCCAGAGCGGGAGTTGAGAATGAACGGAGGTTTGAGGGTTCTCCAAAGGGTTCTCCAAATAAAACCTATAAAACTTTCAATTATGTAACGAGATATATTATTCATACATATTTTTTTGTAAACCAGGCATTATAAGTGATATTATTGGAGTAGATGATTCGCCTCCCTCCCCATCTCAAGATTGGGGGGGACATGCCCCCCCCCCTCCCACCCCCCCCTAAATCTACCCCTATGGCCCAAGGCTGGTGTGAAAGCCCCCCCCCCCCCCAAGAGTTGCAGTAGCTTTAAGAAACAATTTTCAGGAGGAAAGCAGGAGGCGGATTTTTCGGAGATGTGGGCGGCTCACTGATGGTTATGACACGACACTTTGGAGAACGCCAGCTACTCCCTGGTTCTGCGAGGTGCTAGCATAGCACTCAGAGGCTCTAGGTACACCCTTACACCCCCTCACTCGCTTGGCCCTGCCATACCCGTGCCAGGTTGGTCACCCTCTGTAGGAGTTCAGCGTGCATCAATGTGGTCCGTTTTCACCGGCCTCTAGGGCAAGGACGCCTACTGGGCCGCTTGAAGTGTGGGAAATCTCTTAACCACTCAGTGCTACAGGGCTGATGAAGACCTACATGAACGGAGTGTCTTGGTGATGCTCGTAGGAACTTTTCACCGTGGTCTTCAATCATTGGCCAAATTTTCCCACATCAGGTCCGGTCCTCGGCCGTGAATGGCTGTAAGATTCAGATAATGTTGAATATGATAAAATAACAATTGCATTATTCCACCTTGCCATGCTGTAGATGTCCCTCTCGTGGTTTTAGAATCTGTATTTCAGGAAGCTGCACTCCAGAAAGCAGAGGCTTTATCCTACCTGTCTTGTATTCAGTGGTGAGGGTCTTCCTGCAAGACCGTCGCTGTCCTGCCTCTCCCTGAATAGCAGACAGATGACCAGAGGACTAACATCTTGCTCTCCAGAGGCCTAAATCTTACTCTGGGTATCCATCGCTCCCACCAGATGTTCAAATGAGTCCTTGACTTAAATGAATGCCGACCGTCTATTCTAACTGCCATGGATACAAGTGTGTTTATCAGAGCTGCGCCGCGAAGCCTGTTTGGCCTCCTGACTGAGCGAGCGCTTAACACTGCATATGTGCTGGTGCATGACCAGTACCATCCAGGGCGACAAAGGCCCCGTTAAGGTCACAGCTTCCCGTCTATGGCTGTGCCAGCAACAAGGTCAGGGTCTTAATAGCTCCTGCTGGCTACCTGGGCTGGTGTCCAGCTCTCGGATCAGTATCTCTAGAGCATCCAGATATGCTTCCCATTGCTGATGCACAATGCATCATCTCTCGATACAACAGGCTCCCCAATGCTCTATTAGTCTACACAACTGTATATCCCTCGCTGGTCTCATGTTCCCTGAATGTTCTTTGTCTTTTGATTGAATAGCCTTGTTAGGTTCTTGCTATACCTGCAGTGCATTGTATATTTTTCCATCTAATACCACTTACCAGGGGCATTGCTAGGACCTCACAACACTGGGGGCTTTGCCAAGAGACTTTATTTGTCCGAGAGTCATCATATTGGATCCTCTAATTCAGAAGTTATGATCACAACAATAATAACAGACATGGTTAATTCGCCATATGCACTAAGAATGCTTCTTTTCACTGGCCCCCATCTTGCTCTCTGTAACTTGGGGCCCGCAGCATAGGGTCAGCCAATGTGCAGTGCCTCTAGAGCTGAGGGTTAGGGGCCTGGTTCAAGGGCCCATGGATGCGTGACTGTTCTGCCAAGACCGGGGCTCAAACCAGCGATCTTTTGATCACCGGCACAGAGACTGAGTGGTTCTGAGCCTCCCATCACTACGGAGATTTTGAGAAACGTGTCCCTGGACTGGGACTGTAGCGATGAATGGTGTTCTCACGGTGAGAGCATGGTTGTTAAAACGTGAGGCAAATCATTCGGGGCTCATTTGCATTCATTCGGGGGTTTCTGCCAAGATCTTGGGCCGTGTGTTTGATGGCCATGTTGAGCCCCAGGTTTTCCCGTGTTCTCATGTCACTGCATCCGCATCCGTGGGATTCCACGGCTCGTCCTCCCTGTCACCCATGGAATCCAGTCGGTCCTTCTGCTTCTACGCCCCCCCCTCCGCTTTGGTTTCCGTCCCAGTTCCTCCGTTGGATCAAGAAGCGGTTAAGAATGGGGCGCCTGGTTACCGAAGAGCGAGGCTGACCTTCAACAAAGAGCAGCTTTCATTGAGAGGGACATGGGAACGCAGGAGTCGGCGCGGCGGCCGGCACGCACGCCGGGAGAGTGGCAGGCGACAGATGTGCCGGTGAGGGCGATGAGGAGAGGGAGACCTTATTGGGGGGGGGAAGGCCGGTGGGAGCATCACGACTTTTAGCGCAAATCCCAGAGATGTCCCCCATCGTGTCTTTTTGGGGATTCCAGGGTGCCGACACCAGCTATCCCGGCCCCCGCCTCTGAATGGCGGCATTGTCCGCCCCGCGCTCCAACGTCACGGCAGCTGCGCTGTACAAAAGCGGCCACGGTAATGCCACCCCTGTGGGGGCCTCCATTTTTTTTGGCCGGTCCCCGCTGCTTATTTGGCGAGGCCCACGCGGCGGAGCTTCATTCCCCCCAGGCAAGCCGGCATTTTTTTTTCCCGTACGTGTGGGACATTGCGCGGTAACCCCGTTTCTGAATATTGTTCCCAAAGCATGGCGTCGCCCCGGCGACAGGGAGCAACACAAATGGTGGCTAATCCTGGCACGCTCCAGTGTGCTGGGCACACAGACACCATTCCGTCTGAAGTGCTTCCACCACCTCATCTAGCTGGCACTCAGAAATTCTGTGGATTCGACGCGTTAAATAAAAACACTACATTATGTTTGCAAAATTATGTTAACAAATTCAATTGTATACAGTTTTACGTATAAGTATCCTTTTACATGTAAATTGTATATCACAGTTATTATATGGTGTTTGTAACACAACCTTGTTGTGGCACAGTTTACAAACAAAAGAACCCAGACTTACAAAAGGTCCTGTAGGTATTATCTTCTCTTGTAATGCTGGTACACAATGTGGCTTTTATCTGTTCATGATGATTTTAAGCATACCAGTGATGCTTCACCAGGATGTCAGTGGAAATCTGGGCCAAATCATTTGGCTAATATGTTATATTATATTATAAGATATTAATATTAATTAATATTATAAGATATTTTCTTTTGGAGATATGTTGTATGCATGCATCCTGAAATAAATAATTGTAAAACTTGACTTAAAGCTGTATTCTATAACATGATAGATACTTTTATAAAGCATTATAATGGTCAGTATAAGAATTAATAAAGCATTACATCTTCTTATACTGACAGTCAATAACCCATTATAGTGCTGATTATAATACTTCATAAGCTTCAATGAGGCTCATCCATAAAGCACTATATGCTTTATGTATATAAATATACATATATATATATATAAATATGCTTTCATAATGCATTATAATGGTCAGTATAAGAATTAAAGATGCTTTGTACTGCAATATAAAGGTATCTACAGTGCATTATAGATGAGAGCTTCATAAGGCAGTCATAAGGCATAACAAACATGGCTATGATGTGTTGTGCCTTTCAATAAATCTTTATAGCCATGTTTATAGAGCTATATGAATGCATTATGATGTGTTATGAAAGTGTTCATAGATATGGTATGTATAGAAAGTATTACCAAAATAGTTTGTCCTCTGTACTAATTTGATGCCAAATGTGATTATGATCAATGAAATGTTTCCTTGATATACTCAGTATAATGTACTTCTTCAGGTGTTCAAATGAACCTTGTGGGATAAGGTAATACGTTATGCTTTTAACATTACTTAATGCGTAGGTGAATAAGACACACTACTGGAAACAAGTATTAGATCCTTTGCCTTAGGACCTAATTAATTAATTGAAACGGTAGCTTAAGCAAATATAGAAAGGGAGGCTTCCGGACCGGGGCTGAAGGTCCGTGTTGTTAATGTCTGTCATTGCGATTTCCCATGGTCCTGCAGCGTCCTGCTTTGCAGCCCGAACACGCCATCTCTGCTGAGCCCCATCCCTAACTATCCGGGCAAGGCTGCAACCACAGGAATTTATCAGGCATTCATTATCGTCTCTCCTCCCCTCGTTCTGTTTAAATGACGGCTGTTCAAATGTGACAAATCCTAAAGGAGGTAGGAAGGATATAGACCAGATACCATTTTATTTATTTATTTATTTTCTCTCTTATCTTTAAAGTTTTCTTACTTCTGTTTGCCAACCGCTACTGACCTGTCTGTGACGCTAATGAAGGCTGACGGCGCACAAAAGACTTTTTTCGGCGGCGCCGTGCTCTGCGAGTCCACAAATCACCTCTGTGGACCTTGTGAATATAGCTGGTCTGCTCCCCCCTCTGCGTCCTGGAGGTGACTTGGGTTGATCACTGGTCTTGTTCTTTGTCTCTGGTTGTCCTCGGTGAACGAAAAGATGGCAAGACGACTGGAAAAATTGGATATTATTTTCATTTTCCAGTGCTTGTTTTTCATGTGTTAACAAGACAAGCTCTACAATTGTAAATTAGTTTCTCTGTACTAATATCTTCCTGTTTTAAATTAGCAATTGATGTGATTTTCTTAAATGATTGTCCATGGGTGAATAAAATCCCTTGTTGAGAAGTAAATTAAAAGTAGTACTCTGATCTTCCTAGTCCCCAATAACCACCCCCCCTCTAAGGTTGATAGCTGAATATTGACCCCCAAAGTTAGGTTGCAAGCTGAAGAACCTTCACAGCACATTCCCATAGCCATAATTGATGGATCTTTCCCCAGACTTCAACTAGTGCCGGGGTCTCCAACTCCGGTCCTGCAGAGCTACCGTCCGGTAGGTTTTCTGTCCTACCTGGCATTTCAGGTAAATACCCAGAACAGGTGTGGCTCACCAGAGGCCAGGTAGGATAGAAAACCTATTGGACAGTAGCTCTCCAGGACCGGAGTTGGAGACCCCTGAACTAGAGCCACTGCCACGGCTAACCAATGACAAGCAGAAGGGGGCGGGGCTTGTCCCAGAACCTTCCCTTCCTGGCCACCTTCAAGGACCTGTTTGCAATAATCCCAGTGATTCAGTGTAAAGTTCCTGGCGTTTAGATGCAGATTGGGCTTTGATTATGAGTCTGAAACATCATCACATTGAGGAGGGCAAAGTGGAAACGGTAGTGTTTCCTATCACTAAAATCTCTTAGTAGAAGCAGTCTCTTTTCCAGTCTCCATGAAATGAGTCAAATTCGCCCGCCCCTTCCCCCAAGCGGACAATTTCACACCCCTCTGAATCGTCTCTCCAAGGTCAGACACAACCAGCGGCACATCGATCTGCAGCACACCCCCATGTTCGCTCGCTGGAGTCGCGCGGATAAGCGGGATTATGACATGAAGATGCATGGTGCCCCCCAAGCCTCATGTTAACGGGTGAATAACAGGTCCTTTGTCCGGATTACCTTTGCTCAGAAGTGACATTAGTTTTTATATATGCTGTGTGGAGTTTCATATAAAAATATGCATTTTGGAAATTCTTCATTATAATTCCAGGCATCACGCAATACCTTTAAAAACTCTGAACCTTTGAAATGTTGTAAACCTTGTGACGACTATAGCTGGTGGGTATAATACTGCCCTGTGGGGTCAATGGAAATTCCCGGGGGGGGGGGGGGTTTTCTTGTAATATAGGCAGGATAATGGGCAGCTTAGCTGACCAGGCCCACAACAAAACGCACAACAAGCCTCATCAGATAGGGGGGAGGGGGGGCAAGTGTGGCATCGTAACTCTGCCAAGATAGGAACAGAAAGCAACACACAAGCTTTGCATGAAAACCAAGCCATCTGAACAGGGTGAAAACGCAAGGGTGGTATAGGGCCATTGTTCCTCATTTGCGGAGTGGGGAGTAACCGTGTTCGTTTACCGGATTTGGTTAATTTTGGGAAAGACGAGGCCTGGGTTGCATAGATCTGTCTCCCAGGCAATCTCCTTATTCTCTGATAAACGGATGAATCCCAAGCAAACTTGGAGATGAAACACCTTGATCGCTGGACAAACAGGGCCCCCCCCCCCCCCCCCCTTGTGGGAAGTGAGCCGAGGCGTCGGTGCCAACAATCCCCAAAGCCTGAGCGGGGAAACGGCCCCCTGCCTGCCCGCAGAACCCAGCCTGTATTTCTGCTGCGTTTCCTACCTCCGTTCGTCAGTGGTAAGAAAAAAAAAAAAACAGTCAAGTTAAACCCATGTGACAACAAAGCGGCTTGACACCCGTCTGAGTCCCGCGCGGCCGCTGGCTGTTTGCTGGCTGTTTGCTGGCTGTTTGCTGTCTGACGTCCGCGCGCCTCCTCTCATTGTGGCCCCGCAGAGTGTTTGTTTGGCTCGGCGGCAGAATCGCGCCGCTGTGAAAGCCGGAATTTTAATGCCGTGGCCTGGCATAATGAAGCTTCCCCTCTCTCCTCCTCCCTTCAACTCCCTCTCTCCCTCTTTGTTTCTGTCTCATTTCCGACTCCCTCTTTGAAGACAATTCAGCGTGAAAGTGGGTAATGCGATTATCTACTTGTGTGCGTTTTCAGTATTAAAATTCTGAGTTATAATAGGTGTCATAAGTCTAAGCAATAGATTTCCTCAGACGTTTGCTACTGGCCCGTATCTTAATAAAACTTTACCTTGTCCAGACCTATCTGGGATGAGTGAAACTGATAAATGGTTAATGGTCAGTGTGAAATTATCACTTGGCCCCCATGTCTACCAGACATGTGTCTAAATATCTGTTGTGGGTTAAAATTGCCTCTTGACTGTGGTTTCTGTGGTGCAATCGCTACAGCACTGTTTACGCGGCTCGATTTCTGTGGTGTATTATTCACTGGGAATAAGCGCGCTCCACTCTTCAGCGGGTCGGCTAACGGCAGATTACCGGGCCCGGGTTGACGGGCCGGCGTCTCGGAGATGGGAGGGGGGGGCAGGCCCGGACGGAATCCCGGCGTTCGGCCAAGCGTGTGACAGCGGTTTAATCATGATTACCGCGCCGGTGCCGGAGCCCTTGGGAGGCCCACGCGACGGCGCCAGAAGACTGCCACTGTAATGAGGCCGGCTCTCGCGGTGGCAGCGGTGGAGGGGAATTAGGGGGCAGTGCGACATTTCGGCTAAGGCATCGTCTCAGGGTGCTGCCCCAGCTCACAGCAGGTCTACCTAACAGCCTCCGTTTAACCAGGATTCCTAGAAGCTGTGCAGCCATAACGAAAGCACTTCCTGTTGTTATTCAGAGCTAGCTAGCTGTCTGTTTATGCCCTGTTTGTATTTTGTTGTGTATTCAAAATATCTGTCTGCCTGCCATTCTGTCTGACACTCTGCATTTTATTTGTATTTTGTTATTATTATTCAAAATAATTAAAGTGGTTTTGATGTACCTCAGTAGCCTCCCCTGAATTTAGCTACCCGCTGCTCGGCGCCCGCCTGCCACAGTCCGTGTGTGACTCTTGGATCTCCAAGCGGTGAGCCTCGCCGCAACTCGAGGGGCCGACGCACCATCAGCCGAAAGCTCCCCCTTAATGCGTTGTCTTCATACTTAATTAGTGGTGGGCTATTGAGTTTCCCAGGGTGCCACGCTGCTCTCTTTGTAAACGGACCGCCGGGCCGCGTGGGTGGGGGTGGGTATGCGCCAGGCCTTGCATCCAGCTGTAAGTGCTCCGTTGAAAAGGGTTCTAAATAATAGATAAAATTATAGATAAAAGGTGTGACATTTCCTCTCCCATTCTTCTTCCATGTTAATAAAAGGCCCTAATAAGATGGTGACCTTTTTGCGATGGATTTGTAAATGTCAGAAAGTGGGGGGGGCTCCCACTCGAGCTCCCATACCCCACCTCTATCCACACGTGGGACAGACACCTTGAACGTTTTGGCCTGTGAGGGGGGGGCTCAGCACGAGGGGATTGGCTGTCACTGTCCCCCAAATCTTTGGCAGTATAGCCTATTGAATTCAGGCTCCTGACCATTCGCTGGCTTCCTTCAGATGATTCTCGTTTTTGTCCACAGCCCAGCTGGAAAAAAAATTCCACAATTCAACTCTGAAATGTAGAACCACATCCTGAAACTTGTTTCTTCCGCTTTTTCCACCGGCAAACAAATGCATTGAGCATTTTGGGTCCTATTTATCGGTCACTCATAATTTATGCAAATCAACACTAATTACCAGCTCCTTGATGAGATGGGGGGGGGGTGGGGTCACAACTCACTCATATGTGAAGCCAGTGATGAGCAGTCCCACCTCCAACTTATGGTTCGGATTACAGCTCCAGTAGGACCTGGACATGAACTGCTGAAATCTGGGCCAAGGGACGTGCAGAATGGTCAGAAGAAGCTTATTTGGCATTTAGACCATGCTGGGGACCACCGGGCTTTATAATACCACTGTCTGCTGTGTAGCTCAGCACCGCCCCATGGTAGGACGACTCATGGTCAAAATGCGGAGAAAGGGGTCGGCGGAAGGCTGCCATGGCGTTGCTGACCTTCGGGCTTCAGTTGACGTTTGCTGATGTTCTGGCGCAGCCTGTTGACAAATTAACCCTCAAATAGCAGGTTGTTAAACAGGCACGGTCCTGCCGCATCAAAGGTCTGAACAGGGTCGCGGTCTGATTTCAAAGGCTGAGCTGCCGGCCTCCACGTGTCCCGCCAGATGGTAGTACGCCAGAGGCTCCAGGTGGCTCCTGGACCACGGTTCTGAGACATTGCTGCTTCAGAGCCTCGTCCAGAGGGGGATTCTGCTGGAGGCCCCCGATCACAGCTCGGCGGAGCTGCGTTCCACATTCCCTGTATAGATGCTTCAAAGTGGGCTGGGATTAATTATTCATTAAGCTTTCTTTGATACGAGGGGAAGCTGGATAAGAGGCAGTGTGACTCTTGGGGCGCAGTGGAGAGGCGCGGATAGCCGAGGTAAAATGAACTCTTCTGGGTGGAGTGCGGTGCATCCTGGGCTGGGTAAGGACATGGTGGTGGAATCCCCTTTACTGACAAGCTACTCGACTGGATCAACTACATCTTGTCACCCACCCCCCTCCTCCAGACCATCCCAGATCCCAGAACTCCCTGCTGGCTTTCCTCAAGGCTGCGCGCATGTCTGAGGCTTTCATTCCCAGCCTCTATACCTCGCTCCAAATGTGTTCATTAGGTACCTTCAGGAATGGGGCAGTCAGGCATCTCCTGGCTCGGAATGGTGCCACGGAGGGCAAATAGAATCTCGGGATGGCTGTGAAAGCGGCTCAGTTAAAGATATCTTCTTAGAGGGGCTAGCACTTGGAGTTCAATTTGAGAGGTCCTCTTTGATCCTCCAGGATTAAACGCCAAAGCTGACGCCCTATTCGTTCTGACTCTGACAACGATGCTCTCGTGAAAGACAGATCTTCTGACCTGAAGGACAGATAAGAAAAACCCTCTCCTGGAATCTTGGGTCAGGGTTAGTCCTTCTGCAACATCATCCAAAATCACGTAAAATGGCACGTTGATGCCTGGCCACCTGTAACATGAGAGTGTGGCGTAGTCTGCACTAGCTAACCTCCCCCCACCGACAGCCGCTCTGTTTATGCCTCATTTGTCATTCGGGAAGAACAGAGGTGGTCAGGGAACACAAGCCACTAAGATCAGTTTGGATTATCTCTTCCATCCTTGTCGCGATGCTCATTTTTCTTTCCTGACATACATAGCTTGTGATTCCGCCATAGCCCCCAGTCTTCCTTTGACAAACCATCAAGGTTGTTTCTTTTGTGTCTCCAGCAGTCGAAACTGGAACTGGTTTGAATATAACTATGTAAGTAGTAAATTCCATGCTCCTTCAAACGTTTCTGTGCAGGAGTGTTTCTGAACTTAGTCCTCAGGGACCCCCAGACATTTTCATTCCCTGCCAGCTCCCAGCATACCTGAACAGAAAATACCTCAACCAAACAATCAAGAACATAGAATACCTGGACCAAACAATGAAGAACACAAAATACCTTAACTAAACAATTGAGAACACAGATTACCTAAGCCAAGCAATCGAGAACAGAATACCTAAACCAAACAATCGAGAACAGGATACCTAAGCCAAACAATCGAGAACAGGATACCTAAGCCAAACAATCGAGAACAGGATACCTAAGCCAAACAATCGA
>JAABNY020000101.1:1806707-1821029 GCA_015164015.2 Brevimyrus niger | reverse complement strand
TAGATAGATAGATAGATAGATAGATAGATAGATAGATAGATAGATATAAATATATATAATCATATAATCATGTATCTCTTTTGTTTTTTTTAGCCATGACTTTGTTTTGAAAGATACACTTTTCGTTTAGGTTTTTTTGTTGACGTCCGTAACCTGATTTTTTGAGAAGCGGGTTATAGATTATCTGGGTTACAAATGCAGGCCATTAGCTATGGCAGTGCGCATGGAAGAGGGAGGCGGATTCGACCCGTTTGCCTAATTGCGCAGTCCCTGTGGGATCGCTCTGACTCATCTTCTACCCCTTTATTTATTTATTTATTCTATTTATTTATTGGAGACAATGAACAAGCGAACATGCGTCGGTGGGTTCATATTTATTTCCGGGTTCCTCACATGAGCTGACAATTCAGTCCAAGCGTTTTATTGCTGGTCTGTGCAATATCGACGTTTCTGGGATGTTGCAAATTGACTGATTGATTAATTGTCTCAATTAGCCAAACTTAATTTGGTGACACGATCAGGGTAGGGTGTTTGTGTTCCTTCCTGCACGTCGCACTGGAAAGGCTATCGGATGCGCATACCAACACAGAGCAGGGCTTTTAAAGGCCTCAAATGTTACAAATCGTGCCATAGATATCATACTACCCAGATATCACAATGATGGGTCTGATTGGCACCACCTCTCGGATGAATGATAACTCTGAGATTAAGCTGCAAAATGACTTTAGAGAAAAACAGAAACCGCACCTTCCATCCCCTGGACATTTAGTAAAATCTTCTCGTCCTTCCGAGTTTGATCACCATTAAGGGATAATGTTTCTTCTGAAATTAGCTTTGCTAGTGGAAGACGGGGCGTACAAGCGAGGCTTTTTATATACGCCTAGCAGCGTAAGTTTGAATGTTCCCCAGCTAATAGCTAAGATTTTGCTTCAGTCCCCTGTGTATTTCAGACACTCTTCTGCTTAAAGGATGTCTTGGGAACATCTCAGAGCACTGGACGTCCTCTCCTTTTATTTTATGTATAAGTATTTTTAGCTCACTTACCGTTGTCATTCTCCAGAGTGCAATTTGTACTCAGCCATCAGTTGGGAGACACTATGCTGTGATCCTGGAAGTTTGACTCCTTTGGTCGTACCGTATATAAGCAGTTTTATCCTTCATATGATAATACAAAAACATCTCTGCCTTCACTCACTACTCCAGGATGTAGGTGAGGCATGGAGTAAGTCACTGCCCACTGGCGAATTTCAGTGCAAATGGAAGCATTTCACTTTAGAAAGATATTTGTGCTCAAGTATTTTCATGATCATGTAGAATTCATGTTCACTGCTGGTGGCAGATATTTGCAGTTGCCGGCTATGTATATCCATGGGGAACCCACGGGGTCATATACAACCCTTCCTTTTATTTCTGCCTTACATTCAACCCACTCATCCCAGTTAAGAATTTTGTTTTTTTTTTGCTTTACCGTCCATTGTACCATGTACGACCCAGTAACAGTGACATTTAGTGATTGCTGACTGAATTAACCAGATTTTTTTTTCCCCACAGTAAACATGGCCCCCGACGCGTTTTGAGGCTATTGCTGTACATGCTGCAAAGATTCACCTGTCGAGCTGTGAAAAGGTAAGTCACAGAAGTTTTGCATCATCAGTTATAATGTTTGGATGTTATAGAACTTGTACAACTAGGTTTTGGATGTTTTGAAGCCTTTCTGGCAACTGTGACGATGTGCTCAACAGTCTCATGTGCTCAACATCAGCCTCAGACAGAAACTGAGGGAATACAGGTGGTGCACCAGACCTTACAAACCACCACAGGTAAACTTTCTGTGTGTATTACACCTTTTTGCAGGTGTGTTCACTTGACCTGTTTCTCGATGGGTTGGCATGTTTGAAGCGTGTGTTTTATTGCCAGCACATGGTGAATGATGAAAAGGAAAACTCAATAAATGCATTTTGAAAATTAGAATGTTGCAAAGATTTGTTTTCTGCTTCTTTTCTGTCCTTATTTCATAGTTGAAATTAACAAGTATAAGAATAGCATGAACAGTCCAGCGGGTCGTATATGACACATTCATAATATGGACTGGGAAAGGGTTATTTTTACAAAACACCTGTTTTTGAGTTCGCTGGGTCTGTATGATCATTTTAGCCAATGGACATATTTTTCCTATAATGATAAGGTGGTCTGGGTTCCCCAGGGATATATATTCCCTCTCTGATTATCTTTTCTCGACAGCGCTGGAATACAGTAAATTAAAATGTCCAAAAAAATACCACTCTAATTTTCTCTGTGCAGTATTTTCCCACGTTTATTCCCATATTTAGTTAAAATTTATTTCCGTCCAACTATTACTGGAGCACCAGGTAGAATGTAATGAATGTAAAATAATGGGTTTTAATTCTGTCCACATGACTGCGTTAGGTAGTCAATTACGAGGTTTCTATTTAAAGTTATACAAAGAGAGATACTTAACATTGGGAATAAGATTGGTTTTGCTTGACTTGACCGAACACAAGATTTTGCAGTTTGAGTATTTTTTTATTCAATTATTGCCAGACTGCTTGTTTTTTTTTTTGTAAGTTGTAAAAACAGTTTGGATTTACTAACGAGGATGAATTGCAGGCAGATCCGTTACTAAATCCAATCAGCAGAGCACATGATGGTAAGCGCGAGCGACTCCGAATGCGCAAACGCAAATAACAGATGACCTCATTACCTGGTGCGAAAGGTACTTAAACTGGCAGCGTGCGGCGGGGCTCCCAGCGTAATTATCGACGTTAACGCAAAAGCAGGGGAGCGTGACACCGGCAACGGGGCAAGGAGGACGAGATCTCTGCTCCTTTCACGGATCTTTTAAGCTCCTCTCCCATAAGGCTTCACAGGAAGAGAGATTGCAGTCGTTCACCTTTACGCTCTCATCTGATTGGACAAGGTACTTTTCCATGTCTCAGAGTGAAGTGTTTGCGCAGTGTGAATGGCATAAAATAAGGTATATTTACATTTATTTATTTCGCAGATGCTTTTGTCCAAAGCTATACACAAGCGGATAAGTAAGTGGTAATCTTTGCTCCATGAATAAATGCATATATAAAATATACCTTACGTGCTAATTTGTTTAAGGACCTCAAGGTCTCGATTTTTAGTAAAACATATGAAAATAAATTAAATGCAGTTGTACCTAAAGCAGGTACCTAAATCTAAGCTATCTAATGTAAATGAAAAATGAAATTTAAATCAGTGTTAAATATTAAAACCACATTTCCACCAGCATAAAATTACCGTCATTGTTTCAGACCTGAGAGTGGAATAAAGTCCAGGAGAAAGCAGAGCTGTCAAACCGAGATTTAAAATAATCATCTGATTCCGAAGTGCTCTTTAATTAGGCTTAAGTTTTGATAGGGGTGATACATTTTCATTCTGCTTTTTATCTCTTCCAACTTACTTCTCACAAAGAACTATAAATTCATTCAGACTCGATTAATCACGAGCTCAAGCTGAAGAATAACAAGCTAATCCCCCAAAACCAAGGGAATCAACTGTTATAGAAAAACAAATTGTGCAAAAATTTCGCCAAGAATATTGATTCTCCTTTCCATATCTCTTGATATTCTCCCTCTCTCTCTCTCTCTCTCTCTCTCTCTCTCTCTCTCTCTCATGTGTCTTATAAGCGACGTGCCAGTGATCTTCCCATAGGACCAATGACTTTGTGAAAGGTCGGGGGTGAGTCTCTCAGGACGTGACTCATGTTCCATCTGGAGGGACGGCAGCCCTCATTGCAGTCTGACACATCTGCCCCTGACCTTCTGAAGCTGTGGTGCTTCGAAAAACCACAGAAAGGTCATCTGAAGGTTATATCATCTAACAGGGGCAGACTGGCAACAAAAAGCAGTCTGGGAATTTGGGGGGGGGGGCAGCCACCAATCGTGGGGACCCTCTCGTTTTTTTGTGTCAACCACTGAAATAAAGCATTGGCCTAGAGTGAAATAAAGCATAATCCATTATTCATTCCCTGTGATCGACTTGGAAACATGCTGAGATCGATGGGCAGGTTGGGCACCCCTAGTGTATAGCCTATATAATGGGGGGGGTTGGGGAAGAAAAAGCAGCCCTCACAAGATCAGCCTACTGGGAAAATTCCTGAAACCCCGATGGCCAGTCCGCCCCAGCCCTTTGAGTATGAAATCAGTTACCTCACACACAAAAAGTGACTAGTCAGGCAGGGAAGGCAAATCATACGAACGAATTAATGGAGTTGCTGAAGGCAACAATGCAAAGACATCTTCAAAAGGCAGCGGCGGCGAGAATTACTCCACTTCTATAAGCGGGAAGCGAACGTCAGATGTCTGCAACTTCAGGAAAGCCTACTCCCGTTTAAGCGGTACATTCATGAAGCAGGCTTCAGTGTCTTCCTGCATTCCGGACCGAGCCGCAGGGCGGCGGCCTCCGCGTGGGCTCCGCCGGGTCCCGCTGTCAACTGGTCCCTCAGGCCGTTATATGAATCGGCTAGCATTTCATCAAATGGCAGGTACGCTACCACCCTGTACGAGGCAAGTGGCTTTGGTGGAATATCTGGATATGTTTATGGTTATGAAACTGCATGAAGGTATGAGTAAGAACTGGGGAAGACCAGACAAACATACGGAAACGTTATTAATTGTGTTTATGACACTAGAGGAGTGTCATTTCCATCCCTAAGCAAAACATCCACTGCCATCACAAACTCCTTTTTATCTTTAATCTGCACACACTTTTCACACCATGCACACTGTTGCAGACCAAGGTCGCCTGGAAGAGATATCTGCTTTCAATCTTGCAACTCCCTCCCCCATACCAGGTTTAGAAAGCCCCGCCCCCACAACAACCCAGCTAACATCCACACTGCATACAGCAAAGTCCTCGTATGGATTTGTCGAAAGTTGGTGGCAATTCACAATCTCACTCCTGATTTCATACATGTTGATACGCTACTCAAGTCGTCACAGTTATGTCAAAACATTATGGTTCAACTGTAATCTGATTTCACAAGGGGATTTGGAGGTGATCATATATACGTGGTATATATTTTATATATATGTATATATGCATGTATATATCCTTCTAAAGGTTTTCCACATCAGTGCATATACGTGGAGTCCCCATCAAACAGCCTACTGAAACACAGAGTCTGTCATCTTCAGAAGAGTCTCTCATCTGTTTTTTCATTTGATAGCTTACAGCAGAGATTGAGTGGGCCACTGCGCATGTTTTCTTTTCCCTCTTCAGTCAGTGATATGTCCAAAACACAAACCATCAAGGTGGAGATGGAGCTTCAGAAGTTATGTGGGAAGGTTTTATTAAGGCCATTTTTTTTATGCCGGGAGAATATGGAGAGTGTTTTATGAGCGGTACAAAGTACTCAGTGGAAGGGAAAAAATTGTGGTGGTTGGATCTACTAGGATCTAGACATCATGCACAGTGGATATCAGGACACTTCAGAAACTCTTTTATTTACACCCAGTCCTCAGCAACCCCCAGACAGTCTACACTTTTGCTCCTACTGGGAGTTGGGAGGGAGCAAATATTTGGACAGTCTGGCAGGCATCTGGGAGGGAGCAAAAACATGGAGTGTCTGGGTGTCCCCGAGGACCGGACTGGGAAACGCTTGTCTAGGATACGGTGCAGTGGAATGTCTAAAATAATTCAGTGTCACAATTAGACTGCATCTTGGGTACAGGCCCTGGTTACTGAAGGCTATTGAAGAGTCGCCACACTAATCACACCTGATAGAAATAACTTACGGAGAAAATTCAAGGCACTTAATCTTCTTAGTCTCCATAAAAATGTTGCTTGAGGGATCTAGCTGAAGCATTTAAATTCGTAAAAGAAATTAAAACAGTAAATCACAGAAACTATTTGCCTTCTTTAAGTAGATCCACAGGACATATATTGATGTTGGTTGGGGGTCCAATTAGATATTGGAAGGAACTTCTGCATCCAAGACGAGCTACAGTTACTGATAGTAGTATCCATGTGTGCAAATATTTTTGATCACACTTCTGTCTATTAACAATACAGTGTATGGTTGATCTAATTTCTAAATGTGTAAATACTTAAGGTCTGATCCAGAAGACAAGATGAATTACAGCAGAACCTCTGGGGAGTACCTGGCGCTGAGTGTCACGACTTGGACAGGAGGGAGGCAAAGTCAAGTGTCGGGGAAAGTGGAAGGGGCTTTATTTCAACAAAACACAAAACTAAACTGACTTCAAGGGGTCAAAACCAGGCTGGGAGAGCAGGGGGGGTAATACAGTTAGTCAGCAGGCACACACATGCGACAAAGACAATGACCGGACTGGGGAGCTCAGGACTGGGAGACACTATATACAACACAGATGAGGGAGCAGACGAGAGGCCCCTGGGGATCATCCACATGAGGGCTGAAAGGAGAGGCGGGGTTAAACAAGGAACAGGTGTGGCACGTTAGTGCTACACCACAGGGAACAGGGGGGGAGGAAGGCATGAGGGGCGTGACACTTCGGTCGGAAGAGCCAAATTAAGACGCTGTTTTATTTACCTCTATTCTGTCTAAAAATTACACTGAGGTTTTTTTTTATTCTTTTGTGCAGGGGAATTTTTAGGAAATCAGTGCTAGTTACAAATGACATGTTCAGGACAGGACATACCCAGACTGGGTACGAGACTCCTGAAACCTGGTAGCAAAGCGGGACTTTAATGTAACAGGGGTGACTCATCTAGAGCAGAGAAAACCAAGTAGACGTACAGTTATTTGTGACATTTAAATACCCTACACAGTTTGCACCGTGCCCTGGATGGCCTGCCTGTGAGAGCATGTGCCTCTAGATGGGCGGACCAGTACAAGGCTGAGCTGATTACGGAAAGCAGAATCACTGCTCTAGATTTAGAGTGTAAATAAATAGTACGCTTGAGTGCTTCAGAGTAGCATTTTCACTTTTCACTTTTCACTTGTCTTTATTGTGAGAAACAATATCAATATCAGAACTACAGCTAGCAAAGCATGACATTTATATGAAGCATATGATTTTAATTTTAGGTCGTGCTGAATATCTTAACAGTCCGAGGATAGGCTGTTAAGGTGACATCCGCACTTAATATTACGTCCTACACCCTTCAGCCCGGTATCTTATTCCACACGGTACATGACGACACTGGAAGTAATCCCATTTTTAAAATAGGACTATGTGCGCAAGTATGGCGAAACGCAATGGGAGAAAAAAATGCAACCTTTAATAGTAGTGACACTGTGACATTATTGTAGTAAAGTTCAACAGGGGAGGGGCTCATTATTCTGTTTGTACCCAGTTGTTTCCAGTTTTGCCTGTTCGGATAGTCCCCGGTGTCTAGCGCGGCGGCGCTCGGACCGGCTCGGTGTAAATGCGACCTAACCGGCTCATCCGGTAAGATGGGACCAATTACTCCTCGTGCTGGGATCTCCGTACCGGCGACGTCCCTCCATCCGCGCGTAAACCGCACGGAGCGCCAAAGCATACGCTGCCGCTCTCTATTCATTTTTATTAAACACGAAAAAGCTGTCTGCAAATGCCATTTCCCTGGTGCGACCTTCAGCAAGCTTCCTTCCTCATCGCTCACTGCCGCGTTGCTCACTCTAATGTAAAACTTAATGTATTTTATATAAAGCTCACTATTATTTTCAGCTTGCGGGAGCACATTTATGTATGTGGACGAATTAATATAGCGATATGGAAATGTTTTTTTCTCTTGCCTAAGCACTGCAGGGTGAATAATGTGTATACAAATTTATTCAAAAATGGCATTTCGCTGCGAATGAATTCTTTTTAGACCGCATTAATAAGAAGGAATTTTACCTGTAAATTATAATTGATGTTTAGATCAATTTAATTTTCTGAACGTTGCGGTAATTAAACAAACAAATTAGAAGATTGAGGCAATTTAAAAAACTACTGTAAATACCGTAAGCTATATCAGTATTCTTGGATCCACATTAAAATTTTTGTATAATAATAATTATTATTATTATTATTATCAGTTATGCCTATTCACACATAATGAATAAATTAATGTCTTGGTGGTTTCACACAAAAAGACGCTCCCCAAACTGTAGTATTTTCAATTACAATTAAAAATGTATAGATATATGAAAACTGCCAGGCCTATTAGCATTTCATGTTGTTATTGTACTTTAAAAAATATATATATATATATATATCGAGTTGATCCATCAGAATGTTTCGGAAACTTTTTGAAACCCCACCCTCCATATGTTCACTAGGACAAACCCAGGTGAATGTTTTACGAATCCCGTTATTTTGTTAATGTGGTCTTTTATTGCTATTTAAGGGACAGAAAGACATACCTCTTACATCCACGGCTTTCTGAACTGGGTTCCCTGCTCTGGAGATAAATCAGTATAATGGCCACAATACTTCACGGTTTCAGTCCTTTGACAAATTATTGACCCGTTCCGAATAACGAATGAAAGCGAGTCTTTCGGGTCAGACGTGCTGGGAAACTGAAACCAACCAATCAGGGCTTCTAAATGCAAGAATATAGTCTTAAAAGACCTTAAGGTTCAATAATGTGGAGTTATTCCCCTGATGTATTGCTTCAGGCGTAATTCACACCTGAGGTCGTGGCTGTTTCTGCACTTTTCAGATGGCGAGCGAAAGATTTATTGCATGGCGCCGAGCTCCAGATTACGTTCGAAAACGAGCTAAACAGCCCGGAAAGCCAAACACACCACTGAATACGCAGCCCAGCTGGAAAATGCAAATGAGGCACAAATTTGAGAAAATATATATGAATTGAAATTAAAAGGAACAGCATCTGATTGGAGGTTAGTTTTGAAAGTGTGCCGCAGTAGCCGAGCCTCTGAGATAGATTGGGTCTGTCGGCCTCCGTGTCCAAAGTGAAAACTAAGTGATTTAAGCGGCGGGATTCGATCGGCAGGGTAAATTAGCCAGAATGATTGGGCGAGCCACCCAAAAAGCCCTGTCAAGTCGCATCGACCGAACAGGCTCTGGGCTCCCACCACCCGTCCCTGTTCTGCCTGCCCTGCCCCACATCCTGGTTCCCCCTGGTCCGTTTTCAAATTTCCTCTAAAATTCGTCCATTGAGATAAGCGACTTGGCCCGCTGCCTAATACAATGTTAATCAAATGCGCCGGCATTTGAGCTCAAAAAGAGGCTCGACCTAAGTGTAATTTACGGCCGTCTTCAGATAATTTGCTTTCCTGTCCAATCGAGTGTGAAAAGACAGCAGTTACACGGATATTAGCTGCGTTTTTTCCCGTCCCCGCTTCTTTTTTAGTCACTGTTACAGTCGACGTTTGATGGTATCAAATAGTACTTTTTCTTAAGCTGTAAATCTGTCACAGGAGTGGTCCTTCAAGCCGCAGAACAAGATGCAAAAGGTCATCTCGCTTCCTTTGTGCCCGTTCACGCTAGAAGGTTTACCAGCCCTAGGTGGTCACGGTATCTGCAGCGTCTTCTCGAGCAGACATAGAACTGACGTTCGCGACCCTAAACGCATCAACGGAGGGCTCTAGCCTAAGCGTTCGAAATCCAAAAGAAACTTGCCAATTGCACAGAGAGACAACAGGGAAAAAAATGTTCCCATATTGTAAGAAATGTAGGAAGTAGTTCATTCCTTAAGTAGACTTTTTTTTTGTCTCATAAACCCAGGTCAGTTTATGACCGGAAATGCAGTGTGTGCCTTTTTGTGGTTTAAAGTAAGAAAAAAAGAAAATCAAGCTAACAAGATTAATGACATTCTTCCCGCAAACAACAGATCCTCCTTTGCCCAGTAACAGTTTATTACAGGAACAGACAGTCTTTCACCAGCCCCGCTGTTCCTACATGTATCTTACACGGTGAACATACTAAGGTAACCGACGAGGTGACAGCATACCTGTAACTTACATCGCAAGCGTACACATTACCGTTCGCTTAAGTCCCGTTTTCCAAATACAGTCGTACCTCGGTTCTCAAACTCACTAGAACTCGGATTTCTTGAAAGTCGAACAAACCAGTTTGACTTGGAACTCTATCTGAATATCAGAAGTCAAACCGTGAATGCTGGCCTAATATAAATTGTACGTGCCAGGAGATGAGTCATACTACAATGCAATTCTTGAATGCCATCTTCACAGACTGGACAATTAACCAAATAAAGCAGTGCAATATTACAGTAATTAATTAACAGTAAATAAACCACTAACATACGTATACTATTAGACTATTTATGTAATTTATTTAAACTTTATTTTACCCAGGTAAATTAACTAAAAACCAATTCTCGCTGCTTTACGTGATATTCGACAAATAGCAGATTACACATTGGAACTCCCTGGGTTACAAACGTCATGTGTGTAACTAAACTCTTCAGCCAATAAGGGCAAAGGTGTGTCGTCATGGAGGCGGTGCCAGTTTGTGAAGCCGGGTGAGAGGTCGCAATGGATCTAACCGTGATGCATTGTGTAAGGATCAGGATGCGTTGCTTTAAGCCAGCTGTAAGCAAGTCCAACACACCCAATGACCAGACTGGGGAAACAAACTAAAACGTGGACTTGATGCAAAGGACTAATGACAACAACCAGAAACAGCTGATCACATAGGGATCCCACACGAGGTTAACGAGGAGCGTGGCACACAAAAGGAGCGGACAATCAAGGCAGGACATGGGTAAAGTTGGGATAAGATCTTTATCGTTTTGGAAGCCATTAAAAAAAATGCTCTTCTTTTTTTATCCAGTTTATTTTGTGTTTACATACTATGTATATATATATACATATACATACACACACACACACACATATTTAGGTGTAATTGTGTAATTTTTTTTGATAAGAACTCAAACTTTTTAGGATTTGAACCGGAGTTCTAAAAAGGATTAAGTTCGAGAACCGAGGTACCACTGTATGTCTTGAACATGCATATAATTAATGGCCAGCAAATCAGTGGGAAATACGTCCCAGTTAGTGTGCACGTTGCTCGAAGGGCATGCGGTTTTTATGTTTCCTTGTATGGTTCACATAGAATAAAGATTGATTGATTGATCCTCATAGGGAGCTTTTTGCGTCTTTTACTTTGTTCTTCTTGAGGGCTTCAGACACACATACACAGGTGTGAGATAAGCTCAGTCAGCGCAGCTGAACTTGGCTATGATATGATCGGACTTGGCTATGGGATTTAAACCCAAAAGTTTCCACGTTGCCACGAGCTACAGACAACCAGTTACGCGGTGGATAGGAATTATTTGCATCCTGTCACTGCAGGTGGAACAACAGCAAAAACGCCCAAGAAATGCTCACTGCATGACCCACCAGGCCCAGAGTGGCATTGCGGGCTGTTGCTGGGAAGGGAGCTGTGTTCTGCCTGAGCTGTGACGCGCCTCCGGAGCCCCCAGGTAAATCAGCAGATGGATTTCACACTATTTCTCACACACCTTATAGCTTCGCCGGCGTCCGCCTGTCCCTCCCTCTGGAGCGTGAGCACACACCGCCCTGGGTGTTGTGAGACCACTGGCTCCCCCGTCCACCCGGCGGTCCTCCGTCAGCCCGGTTGGGCCCCCCCCCCCCCCCCTCGAGTCCCTCTCCTTTCCTGCTGTAAACAGGGAGGGGGTCCTTGGCTCTCTATTACTGGTGGCTTTGCAGGAACATGGTGTGAATCACATTCACTCCCTGTGCTCCTCTTCCGCCCGGTGTCCTCTTCCTGCTCTGAGCTCCTCCTCGAGTGTGACCGACTTAGATTCAGTGCCGGGTGCGAATGCGGACATAGATGGAACCCCTTCCCGATCTCCTTACCAGCCCTGGGAGTTCACTGCCCGATCAAAGTCGTGGTTTACCTGCTGTATCTGCTCCACGGGAAGCATTGTGAAGGGGCTTGCTGCTCAGTTCAGTGGATCGAAATCACTCTCAAAATCAAAGACCCCATAATCTGAGCTCTATTTGCTTTGTTTGTTAACAGTTTTCATTGTGGATTATAATGTTTGCATGATTCTGTGCCAAGAACCACATGATTCATAAGGCGAAGACGTGCCTTCCAGATGAATAGCTGTCCTTTTTCACATTGTGTCTATGATGTACGCTTCGCTGTGCATTGTGGGAGAGGCTCTAGTTTGTCACTATCTGGATTCATGGAGATATATATTTTTGGCGGAAGGGAGTTGTACTTGCACAAAAATGTTCTGAGGGTGGAACAGGTGGATTCAAACAACTAGAGGAAATGGGACCAACCAATCAATGTCTTTTCCTGCCTTCTCTGCAGTCTCATTGGTTATCTCTCTGAACTAATGATTTTTCGTTCTGCCCTCAGAACATTTTTGTGTAAGTAAAACTCCCACAAGCATCTCTTTGAAGATCGATGGGTAGGTAAGTTTAAGAATTTCTTCATGTTTTTTGGATTTGCTCTGCGGTTTATTGATTTTACAGTGAAATAGCTGAACTTCCACATTTGATTTTCAGTTAAATTTTATCTCATAAAAAGGCACTGATAATAAAAAAAAAAAGACAAAGTGAATTTGAATCTCCCAAAAGAGCTGCCTTAAGGAGTCAGTCTGTCTATGATTCCAGCCTTTCATTGGCCCTCTCCCTTTCCCTCAGCCACGGAAACAAGGCGCTCCAAAACCGTCCACCCTCTTCACCCCCCTGGCTAATCCCGGCGCCCAGCCCTTAACTCCGCTCCTCTCGTTTCTCTTCACAAGGGCACAGTCTAAATAGCACAATCTTTCCTTGGGCCGGATATGATGCTAACGGTAGTTAAAATGATATACGGTGGAGAAGAGCCTGAAATGATAAGCACTGCTTCCTCTATCTCCTTCGATGCTATAGGAAGAGTTTCAGCCATTAAGGACGGCAGATGCCTCGTTAATAATTCTGGTTGTACGGTTCCTTCCTTTTCCCTGTTGAATTCCAAAAAAAGCCAAAGGTAGGAAATTAGCATGGAAGGCCAAGCGCAAACACTCCTTCCAGCATATGGCTTCTCCGTTCTTCTTCTGTGCCTGGCATCGCGTCTTCGCAATTTGGCCGCGGCCGACGACAATGCATCCAAGTCCGCCATCATCCATTTTACGGCTCCTTCATCGAAGCCCGAGGGGGGGGCGCTGAGAAAACTGGGAAACAGCTGTCCGTCTAGCCGGGAGTAGCCTACTGTCGGTGCCAGCTTTTGGGGCTCCGTGACAGCGCGCTCGCCGTGTTCTACAGACAAACTCCGCAAACGGAGACCAGGTCTTTTTCATTCTGACACAACCGGGGTCTCTGTCATCCATCAGACAGCCGCCGGTGTTTCCCAGCCCCGTTGGGCTGCAGGTCGGCCAGGGCCCGGTGAATCCAACTGCTGGAGTGACCTATGGCTGCCGGGCATCTCAACTGTCAAATCCCAGTGTGATTCCCGGCACTTTCCAAAGACAGCTATGGGGGCCATCAAGCACTAAGATCCACGCAACACTGAACAGAGAGCAGCATCGCGAGTCAGGCTCTACGCGGAGTAAAAGGGTTCAGTTTGCTTGCAGGAAGAATCCATAAAAGACAACGTACTTAACTTCGGAGCATCTTCCAGAGGCAGTTACCCAGGACGAGGGTTGTGAGCAGCGTTTGTTCATTTGACGTCACTAGATTATTATTTTTTATTATTGAGGCCCAGCATTTGAAGCATTGAGGCAAACTCATGTGTCCCCTCCCCCATCACCACCAGCCTGCCCAGTATGATGTAGAAAGCGCTGTTTGTCCCATGAGCTGGCCAGCCAGCTGACAGAGGGCCCCCCCATTGGGCTGGGAAAGGTGAGATGGGTACTTCAAGTGGCAAGAGCAGTTCCTGTTGACATTTCTCATTATAGATAAATCTTTGTCTCTCAGTTCCTCAGCGGTGTTTACATGGTAGAGTCTCACGTTGTTCCGCCATCTCTTTAGAATGACTCACCATGCAGTCCTTGGCCATTTAGAGGTCTGTTCTTTCAGTTCAGTATAATATTTAGGCCGGTTAGAGACTTGAGCATTTTGCAAGCTCCACTTGAAATACTTTTCATGCTTTTCCGTGAAGGTTCATCCCACATTATTTCTTTAGGTTCAAAAGGGAATTTCATTATGGTCAGTGTCTTCAAGATATATGCACATAGTAACTAATGAGCTTTTGCCCATAAATCACATGGAAAATGGCTGGCATCAATTCAAAAGCATTTACCTAGCTACCAAATGACCATATCCGGTATAGTAACATAAAATTATTAACCTCAAATGTTGCAATTTCTGCGATGGGTTGGCGCCCCATCCTGGGTTGTTCCCCGCCTTGTGCCCTGCGATGGGTTGGCGCCCCATCCTGGGTT
>JAABNY020000101.1:1734817-1746231 GCA_015164015.2 Brevimyrus niger | reverse complement strand
AGCAGAGATAATCCTGTGCTGGCAGAAGTGCAGGGAATAGTCAAACACGAGAACCGTCAGCCTGCCACCTCTTTGCCGCCTAATGCTGGTCAGCGCACCGCTTCTCCAGAGCCTGCTGCAGTCTGGCCACCCGCCATTTCTCCAGAGCCCTCCGCTTCCCCCGCGAGCGGAATTCGCCCTGGCCGCTAGCTCCCAGAAATCCACTGCAGATTCACCCACAAGCTCCCTGTAGTTCATTGTAGATTTGCCCCGCTGGCTTCCCACAGTTCGGCACAGATCCACCTACTGTCTCCTTGTAGCTCGATATAGCCCCCCCCTGCTAATTCCCATCACAGGAGGAAGAAGCAAAGGAAGTTAGCAGCGTCCATGGCTATTGCCCTGCCCAACCTGGTGACTCCAGAGTCCACCCAGGAGAGGTCGCAACCACACCCCCAGAGCCTGACCCCAATGAGACCACCCTGTGCCTCTAGAGTTCTCTCTTTGCTTCTGCGCTGTCTCTGAATCCCTTTTTCATGTTTACCTCTTTCATGTCTCTGAAGCCCATCCTCACCTCTGCTGTGCCCCCAGTACACATCCATCTTGAATTAGCCCACACCCCAGTATCCTGGCCCTAGAGGGGCCCCTGTGCCCCACTCTCCTTCAAGTGTCCCAGCTTCACCCCACCCGCGTCATCTCATGCTGTCCCTTCAACACCCGCCTCTCTCCTGATGTCCCACCGGCACCTGCCTCATCTCCTGTTATCACTTTGTCTCCTCGAAGCCTCCCGGCTCACCACTGGTGGTCTCCTCATCCCTTGCCTGTTGCCACCAGACCGACGCCTGACTCTCCAGTCACTGCCAAACCAGATTTGAGTGATCTGGGGGGCTTAGACTCTGGGCCTTGTCTCTGGTCCTTGTCTTGAGCCCCACTCCATGGGCCTGCACCTCAGCCTAGGTCCCTAGGCAGCCATTGGTGACAGCTGAGGTTCAAGAGAGGGGCTGGCTGAGTCTCTGTCTCCATCTTGCCCAATGTTGCCCAACCAGGCGACACTCCTGCTGCGTCCTTAAAGAGACAAGTGGTCTCCTGCTCCTGTCCAGCAGTCCCCTTGGCGTCCTCCGACCCCGCTGGCTCTCCAAGGCTCTCTGGTCTTGAGGTCTGTCCGAGCTCCACCGTGCCAGTAAACAGGGTTCCCTTGGCGTCCTCCGACCCCGCTGGCTCTCCAAGGCTCTCTGGTCTTGAGGTCTGTCCGAGCTCCACCTTGTCAGTAAACTGGGTTTCCTTGGCGTCCTCCGACCCCGCTGGCTCTCCAAGGCTCTCCGGTCTTGAGGTCTGTCCGAGCTCCACCTTGCCAGTGAACAGGCCGAGGAGGACTGGAGTCTCAGGGTCGTCTCTCAGCTTCTCAGCGTCCGGAAGACTCCCCAGACAGCCTCCGTTTTCATTCATCACATCTCAGTCCCTGTTCCAAAGCCTTGGTTTTTGCCTGGTCTGTGTGCCGAATGGTTCCCTCATCTGTTCCCACACTTGTGTCAGTTGCCTGTCTACTGTCTGCCATGTTGTGGTATGGCCTGTTCTATTTGTCCTTGACTTTCTTCTGCTCCCCCGTCAGGTCCCCATTGATGTCTAGTGTTTGTCCCTGACACCTGGTCATGTCCTGTGTCTGATCTGTTTCGTTTGTGTGGTTTTGTCTGTTGGTCTCTCCTCTTGTCTTTTGTGGGGGGGGGAGGGGGGGTACTGCCGCATCCTGTCCACTGTATCTGCCTGACTCTCTTATCTCTTCCCACGCGTGGCCTTGATGGGCCACACCTGATGCCTATTGCCCTTCGTTAGACCATGTACTTAAGTACCTGTTTGTCTTGTCATCATAAGGCCGGTCATTAATGGTGCTCCTCTTGTCAGCCTCATTGTCCTCATGTCCTTTCTCATTGTAGTCCTCTTGTTGTATCCCTCGTGGTTATGTTTTTTCAAGTCCTTTTGTTTCATTTTATTTCAGTGAAACCCCTTTTTAGTATGTTATCAAAAAAAGCCTGCCGTTCAAGTCCTTCGTCCCTCATATTTTGACAATTCCTCTATTTACAAAAAGAAAATATATTCAGTTTTACATATATTATGCCTTCTGGAAAAAAATATATAGAAAAGTTCATGTTTCTTCAAATACAGTGTGTTACTTGTGTACAAATCAAGAGCCTAACATGTTGCTAAATTTTGCATTTGTAATTTTCATATGTTTCAATATCAAAATTACAAACTGCAAGAAAAAAATGTCAATGTCATCATTGTCTTATATTAGCTAAATATTTTAAATATTTTTAAATTTCAAAAATTTGATAATGTATTCTATAAATAATGTATTCAAATTCAAATGTATGTTTAAAATCAAATTATTCACAATCCTACTGCGCCTCCTTAAAAAAAAGTTACAACACAAACAACTAGATCTACTTTAAGAAAAGAATGCAGTATTCCGCGGAGTAAAAAAAAAACTCATTCGATAATTCAACTTTCTCCTTGTCAGCGATAAATCTATGGAACAAATTATAACTGAGCTTTTTTTATGTACAAATTTAATATATTTTGGTAGTTTAACAAAGAGGTGGATATTGTCAAAGCAAACGTGCACACGCCCATGAGTTGGTGCACGTGTGTGTAAAGGTTTTACTATTGTGACCTGTATTTTATATTATTGGGGATGGGATATTAAGGGGTTGAAATGTCTGTATGACTTTATGTCCTGTATTTTATACATCATTCACACTTTATTCTGTTTCTAATTCATTGTTTCATTTATCTGCTCAGGGACTATGGGCAGAAAATAACAATGTTTGATAAGACATGGTACAATTCATCTTTCCTTAATTGATGTGTCAGGTTCGTGTTTTGTTGTGCATTGTTCTTGTTTAAAGAAATAAATATAAAGAAAAGTCAATCTGTTTTTATTATTGTGACAAGATTTTCACAGTAAAGCATACAGTGGGTTAATTGTGCCGTTCATGCTTTAATTTGGTAAGTGTGTAATAGCATGCAGTTGTCACGATAAAGTGAAGCGTAACAGTGATTGTCACTATTACATTAAAACTCTACTGATTTCACTTTGTATATTTTAAGTTTGATTAGTTGCCTCTATGTATACAATTAACTGAATTATGGCGAGCCCAACACGTGTTCCTAAATGAAGGGAAGTTAAACTGTCAAGTCACTGTACTGGGAAAAATATACTATAATCACTAAGTCCATGAAAAGAACAACATTTAAGAAAATCGCTTCGTAGATGATTTACTGATTCGGCTTGTGAAATAGTTTCAAACAAGCCAACTAACTAAACATGCATAGTGAATCAAAGTCCAATGCTGTTCTTGCCAGTTAAACCTTATTTGTGCGTTAATACTGTATGTATCAGTAATTTTAAAACCATTTGACCTTTTTTTTCTCTTCACAATCTTAAAATCCTACGATCTTTGTTCGTTGTTCCATAACTGAACTCATTTTTTATTTGAAGTAATTTTCTTTAAAACGTGTAATGCTCGCAGAAAGTGAAGTCATGACACACACTCGCACGTAAGAAACAAAGAATTTTCGTTAACATTGGAATGGAATTAACACTCCTTGAATGGTCCTGGAATTTTCTTTGCCTTTAAAAGCCAGGTTATCACGTCAAGCACTCCCAACTGGATCGTGTGAATTTTTCGCAGAACCTAGTAGAGCTTTAAAGTATAACTATATTTTTGTAAATAAAGTCGCGAGCAAGTATCACACAATTCCTTTATTCCTTGGTTTAATTCCAAATCCCCGTACAGCGTGGGAGGGACGTTCGGCGTCTCGGCCCTGATTGGCTGACCGGATTCCCACCACGGATTGTCACTGGCTTACAAGAACCACACAGCGATGACCGCTTATAACTTTTCAGCAAAACTAGAAAGTAATTAAACTGCAGGAAAATAATCATACCGATATCCCAAAATAAAATATGCCTTTTCGTATTGGTTATTTTTCTAGTTCTACATAAAACTGAACGAGGCATGTCACGTGCCGTTTTGGTTAACTGATCAATTGTATTAATTATTATTATTATTGTTGTTGCTATTATTATATGACTTCTGGCTTAATATAAGTCTTCAATTGTCATGTTGTATGCACTAAATCTTTAAATGAATAGTCGTTCATATCCTGATGATGTTGCAGCCATTTTCATTGCTCTTTCCCTAAAAAGGTCTACAGAAGCCTGAATATATTTTCCAGATATCTTATCGACCTTCAGAAGGTTGCAGTTTTCTCTGAATCCCGCTAATCTTTCGGGAAGAAGTAGCAGGTGATATTGCGTACACAAAGTATCACAAGATTATGAGTCACTGTGGCAATATGCCAGAACTAGAGGGGGGGAAAATAAAAAATTGGGGGGAGGGGGTGATATTTTGACATTACACGACTTTTAATGTAGCATTAATATAACATGTAACCCTAACTAAGCAGGAAACGCTACACCCCGGCTTCCCTTACAAAACTTGATTATACAACATATTGCAGCATAACTATCGTAGATCTCCGTGCGGATCTCTCTTCTTTCTGTAAAAAGCCAAGTTTTAATCGCGGATTCACTTCGATGGTAGCTGTTCTGCTGTAGCTGGAATTTTAGACTGGAAACATTAGAAAGCAGGGGGAAAAAATGAGCTTCTCCAGCAGACTGCTGACGTTGATACTGGGATTCTGCTTTGAAGGCGGCGGAATATACTAAGCGCCCTAGCGATGGGGTCGCAGCGGCTTCCCTGAAACCGCCGGCGGTGATTGGGCAGTGCAGTTCCCCCCACACTGCTCGCTCGGCGAGCCCTGGTCGTACGCTGGTTGGAGCCGGAGACTCTCGCCTTGCAGTTCAATGGAGGAGCGGCCCAGCGAGCTGGCCCACGAAAAGCGCTCCCGCCATGGAGAAGAGAGGAGTCCCGGTCGGCCGAAGAAATCGCTGAAAAATGATTCGAGTCACTGCCAGCAGCAGGAAACGGCGACGAAGAAAACAGGTCGGGTGTTTATATTAGGGGTCTTGTGTCTCCCTTGGACACGTGAAAGCCGCAAATGAACTATGTGCATGGAAGTTGCGCTCGGTGCTTTAGCTAGTTATGGACGCGTTAGCAGTCGGCTCGCCGCCCGCGGACGGGCATTGACCTTGCGTGCCGGCTCCAGCCCGTTCCTAACTCGGATTTTTCCGACATCACTGACTGTTTAACGTCAGGGTTTCCCGGATCGCTCGTGTTTAGTAGGCTTCCCAGTAGAGACAGTTTGTGTGGTTGGGGGGGGGGACAACAGGAGCTGAAATGTTATTTTGAAAGAAACACGAGCACACGTTTTGCCTCCACAGCAACACAAGCCGGCTCCGCTGGAATGTTCCTGCTTTTTGGTTTGCATTAGTTGCTATTTCCTGTCCGCCATGATGAAAACAAAAAATGTTACTAACTTGTTTTTTAAAACTGATTTAATATTTGAAGTGGTTTGGCATTCGCGATGTTAAGTTGGACCAGAGCGTCGTCTCCACTCTGCATTATTAAAATGGGCTCCGGCCATGTCGCCGTGTCGTCGGCTCGCCTTTTAGCGACGGGCCTGTTGCTCTCGGCTTGCTAAAGCAGCTAGCCATCGGTGTCCGAGTTTCGGAGGGGGGTGGTTTGAAAAACACTAACTAGATTAATCGATATTCTCCACGTTGTGGTGTTTGGTGGGTGGGGGCGAATTTTAAAATGCAGATGTTATCAGGAAGTGTTGGCTGTTTGGTTAGTTGCAGTCTCCGCGATCCGGGACCATGACCCATCAAGTTTATTAGCCTGCCAGACGGTGCAGCCCGGAGGTAGCATACCGTTATTCTAGCCCCCCGCTCAGATACCCTTCCAGACACAGGCCACCCACAACGCCGCGTTTATGTATCTGTTGCTAGCTGTATTTCATATCCGCTGGGGACGATGGATGACGTTGGATTTTAGGAGTGAAAACAATTGAGGACCGATCTGCCTTTACCCACTACTTGGCTGGCTTACTTTGCGTTAAATACACGCCTGTCTCGTTTCTTCATCCAGTGACCCACTTAGAAAACTAGTTGGATCTCTGGTGGTAGCTAGTAATCTGTTATTTACAAGTGATATTTGGTCATGTACGGAATAAGTTAAGCTGTCCCCAGTGACAGTGCTCAAACCACTCCCTATTAGTGGTTGTAACCTAGTTTGCTAATACTAGCAATATAGCTTGCCGTCAGGTTTTCGCTGTTCATCGTGCGTGAAATTGAATTGATGCGTTTACTCGCCGCTTTTACGGGGCAGTAGTCAGGAAGGGACGGCTAACCAGGCAACTAGGTTAATATAAGCAAGTGGGATATCTAAGCCGCAGGTCCTGCTGAACTGTGGAATGTGCTGCTCTTGCAGTTTGGACGGCGCAGCACGAGCAGCGCGTCCGAACTCCAGCCGAAAGGGAGCGTGCTCGAGGCGAGGCGGCGGGCGTCTCGAGCTCTCGAGGTTCGGCACTAGCGTCGGAGGGCTTCGATCGGCGGCCGATTCGCCCGTTCGCGAAAAGTCGGTATGAATGAACGCGCTGCCCCCCCCCCGGTCGCACGACGCGTCATATATGGGGGGTAAAAATAGGTCGTGAGGGAGACCTACCGACGTATTTTAGAAAGTAGACTCTGGGCGACGAGCGCCAAGTCTTTAATGAGCGCTTCAAAATGTCGAAGGTTGGGAAGCGTGGCCGTGTTGGAGGTCGGTTGAAACTGGAGTGTTAACGTTTGACGTGTTTATTCCTTTCGCCTAAACGCCGCAAAGTGCCGGATCACGCAGGTTTTGCTAGTGTGGCGGATGTCGGTGTTTTGAATAGTAAGTCTATTGCGTGCTTCTATTTTAGGACCGTGCGTCTTTCGGGGTTACCAGAGGTATCTGGCAGTTTCTTTTGCAATCTGAACCGCTCAGTGAAATCTCTTGGGTATCTCAGTCGCCTTGTCCTTTTTATGTCTATTGAAACATTTTATATCTGCTGCTCATAGCCACAGGAACTGTGTACTCTTCTAATTTGATATAGTGATCGTCTTCTCTTACGTGGCACTGAGTCCTCCTGCCTTACACTGATACATCTCCAGTCTTTCAGTTATTTTCACTTTTTATAATTTTTCTTTGTTCCCGTCTATCTTAAAACACCAGTAGCTTGACACACTTTATATGGCATAGTGTGGTATATACAACCAAATGCCAAATAAATGGGCCAAAGAATAAAGTCTCTGGATATAATAGCAAAACATCCAGTCACAGCTGAGTTCCGTCTTTTACAATGACTTTGAGAAATATTTTCATGTGAATTACTTTTGGCATGTGGGACCAGGTGACTTTGTTTACTTCCTCTAATCTATAAATGGCTTTATACCATAATTACCATAAAAGGTGGCTAGTATTGAGTGGCTCCTGTGATGGCTTCAGAAGGCATTTCTCAAATCTGGAAACTTCAGTTGCAAATAATAAGAAAATGGAGAGCCGATCCAGTCACATTCATGCTGTGATGATGTGATTAGTGCTTGTAGAGTTTTCCATTCCACAACTTTCTTGTAAAACCAGGGGTGGTTAAAGTATGTGATTTATTTGTTTTATTATTCTTCTATCTATGTATTTATTTTATAAAAGAGTGATAATTCAGGTATGTGGCTACCCTGACTGTCCCTGGCTGGTTTCCACTGCATGTAGTCAGCCTGCTCCGGCAATCTCCTGGAAATCTTACCATGATTCTAGCCGGTGGTGGTTCTGTGCTGCCTTAGAACCTGTAATCTGATTGAACTTCACGTCATGAAAAAAAAAGTTCTGACATCTTGCCCTTTTTTTCTGTTTTCAGGCAATGGAAAACTAAATGGTAACATTACAGAGAGAAAGAAGATTCTTTCTGCACTTGAGTCAGTCAGCATCGCATACCCCGTTAATGGGCATGGCTACACGCAGCTAGATACAAACTTAAGACTGAAGCATGCTGGGAAGTTCCTTAGCAATCTCCCAGTAGAGGGATGCGAGAGTGTTCCCGTTAATAAAAACAGTATGGACAGCAAGAATGAGAAGCCTTCGGATTTTAAAACTCACGAGGGCAAGAAAGAGTTTGTGACGCTCCTGAACGGCGTGGCGGGCCTCACTGGGCTCCTCACTAACGGTTTTTCCAGTAAGCCGGCCCCCGACACCGATGGGAGTGGCTCCGAGAGCAGCTGTGGCACCCCCAAGAAACGCAAATCCCAGCGCGGCGGCAGCAAGTATGCCGAGGATGTGATTCTGCCGGCCGCCATGCAGCAGGGCACTGCCTCGTCACCGAAGTTGGAAGCGGACCCCGCCCGCTTCAAGTCGGCCGAGAAGCCAGCGGGCTTGCAGGCCGACTCCCCCAGGGCCACCCCGAAAGCCGAGCCCCCTGCCTTAACGCGTGCCAGGCCAGTGACGGGCTTGGCGACGGGCGCTTCTTCGGCGGGGGAGCAGGCACGCAAGAACTTGGACGGCAAGGCCGTTGGCTCTGGGAAAAAGCACGAGGACAGGCCTAGTAAGGCCAAAATAGCCACCGCGGTGACTGCAAAGGAGGACTCGTGGACTCTGTTCAAACCGCCGCCTGTGTTTCCCGTGGACAACAGTAGTGCTAAGATTGTCCCCAAGATCAGTTATGCAAGTAAAGTCAAGGAGAACCTTAACAAAACATCCCAGGTTGGATTGGATGCTCCCCTTCTCCCAGTGCCTGGCAGACCACCGCAGGTCCCCATGTCTGCAATGAAAACCATCACCTCGGCCAGCTTTACCAACGGCCCCGTCCCTGGACAAGGGAACCAGTGCTCCCAGTCTGGAACCCTCTTCCCCAGTGCTGCTAGTACTGTTGCGCTGGCTCCCTTTCTCCCGGCGGGTGAGAATGTAGCATCATCTTCTGACAGCGGCAGCGGCGGGTCGGCCGCCCCCTTCACCGCAGTGGGCGAGCACAGGAAGCCCAGCCTTTTTGTTTACCCGCTAGGCCCTCCGAATATGCAACCCCCGCTCCCCAGTGGTCGTCAGGCCGAGCCCCCTTCTGTGCCGGGCAATCAGAAAGCCCTGGGAGATATCTTCCAGAACCAGTGGGGACTGTCCTTCATCAACGAGCCTAGCGCTGGTCCCGAAGGGACTGCGGGGCGACAGGCTGTGAAGAACCGGGCCGTGGACGTGTCTTTCCAGGGGGACTGGGCTGCTGCCCCTGGCGCTCGGGCCTCCCTTGCCCCTCTGCAGGGTCTAGAGAACCCACCCATGCCAAAGGCTTACGACCCAGATGTGCGGACTAGCCCCCAAACCCATAGTGTTTTAAAGGCGTGCTCCCCTGCAGGTCTAGCCTGCGAGGGCTGGACACAAACGCAGCCGCCCGAACTGGATGAGCGGGAAGGCGGGGTGGCCGATATAGGTGCAATAGTATTTCCTTCGTCGAAAGACGGGGCCCCGCAAGCATGTTCGGCTGGCCCCATGGCGGTTCCGGGAGGAGGGCCGGGTCACTCCAAGGGCTTCGATAGGAGTTGTAGCTGGGGCTCCTTCAATCTCAGAGCTGCTGTAACTTATCACACTAAAGGTAACTCTCCCCAGCAAACCTGTGTCGTTGGCCTTGAAAATGTCTGATTTAACTCATCTGAAGGTCACGCTTGGATCGGCGTTGCCATAAATGTCCACGACGTGCCTTTCCTGCTCTTCTGATCTCTAAGATCCTGTTTTGGAGGAGGCCATCGCTGTCTTCCATTACATTAGGTGCTGCGTACATTGCTAGAATCATCAAAGTCGTCATTGTATGCAGCAGAATGTTAGCACTGGATTACATATATTTTGTACGTGCATAGTAACAAGGCAAGTTGGAAATGTGCAGCATTGTGTTGTGATTGGAAATACCAAAGAACTGTCGTTGTAGGAGACCGTGCAAATATGTAACTCCTTCTACGTCTTCACTTTATTTACATGAAAAAATTGTGAAATAAGGCACTTCGTTGACGGTTTCTATGAACTTTGATTCTACGCTATCAATTTTAACGACTAAACGGTTGGGAACCTTGATTACACCTGGGATCTCAACGGTTTATTAAATCGTTAGGAAATGAAACTGTTAGCATATCAAAGTGATTTTTTTACATTCCATAACATGACAACTGTTTGTTTTTATTTTACAGAAATGGAATATATTTTACATTTGCAAAAACAAGGTAAGCAACCATTTACATTTAATTGTAATTGAGGGATTTTTTTTTTTTTTTTGAACCCAGTAAATGTCATTCTCTAGGTTTTAACATGTGGGGAGGATATTTTGGGTGACCTTTACCTTCTCTTTCTGGCAGTGGGCTTCTTCTCGGGCTCTTCTGTTCACGCATTACATTTATTGTGCAGCTCCTGATTTAACCGTACATTAATTGCAATGTTAGGCCCGCAGCCATGTGCTTTCACCCCTTCACATTTGAGAGGGTTAGGGGCAGAAGATGCCTGCGAATGTGAACTTGCAAGTAATATTTGATTGCGAAGTTAACGGCACTGAAAAGGTCAAAAGTTAATGCGAGGAGCGCTTGATTACACGGCCACAAAGGAAGGCATGAGTAAGGCTGCTTGCCGAGACAGATGTGCGGAGCAGCCGAGCCAAGATGCCTGGATCCAATGCTTTATTTCAAACCAAAAATAATGTAATAGTATGCACTTACACAGTCAAATATTAAATAACATGAATATTTATATATGATTTTATTTTGATCCTGAGTCATTTTTAGTACTGTTAACATTTCTGCTTGCGTGTCATCCAAAAATATTCTCCTTTAATTGGTCACGGCTAACTCGCAAATAAGCAAAACCGTGAATGTCAAACTTGTGAATCTGGAGGGGTGACTGTACATAAGTCAGAAATACAGTTTCTAGTTGTTCTTGAACTCCATCGCAGTCCTTTTTGATTATGGAAATCAAGTCATTCCCATCTTCCCCACAGATCCAAAAAGAGTTGTTCTTTATGACAAGAGCCAAGATGGACCCAATCAGTGAGGTCGGCACAGTCACATGACCTTCACCCGAACACTACCGTGAGACGAGGCTCGTGGGCTGCCTTTGGCTCCTTTTGTCAGACTCAGTAGATTCAAAATTAATCACAATCGTCACTCGCATAGAGGAACTGGAGACGTATCCTGTAATAAAGACGGCGGAGTCGTGAGAGAACGCGAGCAGAGAGAGGAAGAGGAGCGAAGGCCGGTGTGGGAGAGACAGAAAAATCCAGTATACCGGGATGGCCTCTCGTCGGAGACCTGGAGCTGCTGTGGAGACGTCAAAGGGTGTGTGTCTGCCCAAACTTCACCCGAGCAAAGGGTTCCTCTTATCCTCTGGTACAGACTCCAGTACCCAGGTCTGAAGACATTGTTAAACTCTTCACCCATGTCTATGGATCGACGTAACACCTTATGCTGTGACGGACACTGGGTTCACGGCACGGGGAGGGGG
>JAABNY020000101.1:1712781-1724942 GCA_015164015.2 Brevimyrus niger | reverse complement strand
ACACATGCACACCTATGGGCAATTTAGCAACTCCAATCAGCCTCAGCATGTCTTTGGACTGTGGGGGGAAACCCCACAACGGCACAGGGAGAACATGCAAACTCCACACACATGTAACCCAGGCGGAGACTCGAACCCGGGACCCAGAGGTGTGAGGCAACAGTGCTAACCACTGCACCACCATGCCGCCCCTAACTAGCTTCATTGGTTGAAATCAACAATTCTATCAGGCATTTTCTTTCTGGTTGCCCTCACAGTCCACTCAAACTAGGTTGTGAAAGTGGAACCAGGTAGTTTAAAGTTTAAGGATCGTGGATACTTGTATGTCACTGCAAGCGTCATTCAAGGCACAATATGCGAAAAGTCGGTTTTAGCGCCGCAATGATAATTTCATTGATTTGTAGACGTATTTGTGATTTTCCATCATTCATTTCACCTCTTGTGTGATAAATTTCAGTTAGCAGCAGACTATTGGTACAACGGTGCTGGTTATTTATTGCTGTTTTTTTAATTATTATTTTTATAGGTTTTATAGGTCGTGATTAAATTGTTGATACTTGCTGAGTTCCTCGTATGCCCATGTATCTTTTAATTGCACGCCCTTAAATTCCATTTTCAGCGTGTGTGCCTGTGCTATTTAAAAGCGAAGATCTCACCACTGCAAAATGTTTTTCTTTCATCTTGATCAATTTAAAAAGTGATGATAGAACACCTTCTTTCGCGATTAAAATTGACTCGTATACGCCTATCGTCAAAACAAAAGCGTTCCTGTGGTTTTTGGAAGCTGTTCTTTAAATGGAAACGTTAAGCTATACTTTTATTCTGTTTTCAAAAGAAGCTATTAAGTTAAACATATAAAGCCGATCTATGAAATTTTGATATACCTAAGCATTGAATACGGCTATCCTAACTGGAGTAACTAAAAAAAATGATTTGGCCAGAAGACAGATCGCCTCATTGCTGGGCGGGGAAGGGTGAGATATCGCCCCGTTTTACATTTCGCCTATGTGTGCGCGCACTTTGCAGCCACCTGCCTTTTGCTCCGTTTACAGGCTGCAGGCTTTTGCTGCCTGCGAACTCTCTCGTCCCACGTGCCGGATTAAACTGGGACACAGCGCCCGGTCCAGAAATGCGAGTCGCCGCCATCTCAGGCCAGAGCTAAAGATCACAAACGTGCCATCATATCTCAGAGGACAATCAGCGATTGGGACTTTAATAGACCAGTTTACTGTATTCCCCTCTAAATTATAAATTGACTTGAGCAACGAAAGCATTCTTTAAAATGCTTACAGCGCACTTTGTGGCTATTTAAGGTATTTATAGGTTTATATATAGATCTACCAACGCTTTTTTCTATATTTCGAGGAGATTCATGTTTCAGTTTTGCCTTATTCAAATCATCTGACGCACTGAATTTATTAAGCTTTTTTTGTCAATTGAAACCAGAGCGGGTCATTTAAATGTTAGTTTGTTTGAAGGAAAATGACAGGACCCTTAGTCTCCCTTTAGTTGATTTTAAATTTGTTAATTTACCAAAGTGCTTTTTTTCTCTTCAGGCTGGTGTATTTTGGGAACAACAGCACACGGAGACCTGCGCCACTTGCGCTCAAGAAAGATACTTTCTCGACAACCACTGCATCAAACGGATCCATTATGCATGCAAAGTGAAATGGCATAAATTATACAAGCGTGGAACGGGGCATCGAATCCGGGCTTTGAATCTAGTGTTTGCATACAGCATCAAGAGGGAGAAACATGCTTCCCTGCAGGTGGGGGCTTACCTGAAACAAATCGCTGCCTTGGGAGGGGAGGGGCACCAGACCACTCCCTTTTACCACCATGAGACTGGAGAGAACCTTGAGGTGAGATCTTCTCAGCCATCATGTGCTTGAGGATCATGAACCTTGTACCTTGTACCTTAGCTTTTTTTTTTTATCTAAATGCAATACAACTTGTCCGGTAATGTGCACCTACTTAATTGATTAACAATCAAGGGCACCAGCATTAAGATTACTAACCAGGTTTTAAAAAGTAAATGCTGACCTCCAACCCCCCCCCCCCCATCTGAAATTCAATGAGGAACACCACCCTTCAAGAAGGGGCAATTTTCTGTATGCATGGGTCTTGCCATAACCCATCTAACTGAGAAATGAGCCAGGATGATCCCTTTATTTGATACTAAAATGCTTTTAGAGGAGCTGGAAAGCACTGGATCCTGGGCTGATGTGCTGGAAGAATCCAGCCCGGGTTGGAAAGAGGGGAGACCTGGGAGGGGGCATCACTGGATCCGGCTCCACGGAGCTCCAGGGCTGGTGAGCATGAACGCAGGCAGCAGGAAGTGCGGACTTCCAGCTCCCCGCACTCTCAGCTCGCGTGTGATGTTTCAGCCCCTCCTGGGGGCTCCCTTGAGTGCATCTGAGTGCTCGCCATCCTCACAGGCCAACATACAAAGCCAATCATCTTCGGCATTCTTAAGGCCCCAGTACTCTGGCCAGGCTTGCAGCACTTCTGCAATAAGATTTGGCATTGATGACAAAATGCAATTTATGCAGAAGAAATGCCTGTCGTCGCCAGATCTCAGTTTTTTTTTATTATTATTATTGCGTCAGTTGCATTGCACTCAACATCCAGTGTGCAGTAATCTGTGATGATCTTGAGAAGCTGTGGAACAGATGGACCTGCTGCACTATATTTAGACATTGCTATAATCGCTCCTTTGATAGGGGAGGTTTAAATACTTTGCTGAACAGTGGCAAAGGCTATGAATTTTGCAAACAGCGTTAGGGATTTCACATGCCCAGCTGGCAATATCTATTATTTAATGGCTCTCCAATTAGTTGTAGATATTTGTATTAACAATCATACAATACAGAGATGCTGGGGAATATGAAAGGACTGCTTTGGGAAGAAGGTGTTCGAAGTTGGAGGAGTTTGGGCATGAAATATAAATTTATACTTTATTGATTCCTGTGGGGAAATCTTCTTTACAGGGAGCTGGGGGGGGGGGGCTTGCCCAAGGACCCACAGATGTGTTGAGGCTGAGTTTGAACTAGCAACCTTCTAATTATAGGCACACACACTACCCTCAATTATGTTTTTGAAAACTCATTATTTACAAGGTCTATATCCTGAGCTTACATATTTTTTTTTGTTTGTTTCTGTTTCTAAGCAGGAATATATGCCTGTGATGATTTATTTTCACACACCTGGATGTTTATTTCAAGTTAATTACCATGTCTAGAATACAACAGCACCATGCCATATGGATTCTGGCACTGCTCACAGTTTGGTCATATAACATCAATTATATTAATTATAAAATGAATAAAAATATTGTATTTAATAATATAAAACAACCAAGGGCAACAGCATTAAGATTACTAACCAGGTTTTAAAAAGGTTTGTTTTGTGGGTAGCTCTGGGTTTGTGCTGGGCTGTGTGACTTGCATCATGCTGTGATATGAAAGTTTACCTCTCCAGAAGAGAAGGGATAAATATGATATGTGCTGTGACGCTCTGGTACATTGCCTGCATCTGCCCCTGTTTGCTGTACTGTTGCATTTGATAAATAAACTTTGAATTGATTTGGAAGTAGTGAGTTTTGCAGGAGGTTGTGGGGGGGGGGTTGTTCTACAGTATGACAGGTAACTCCTAATGGACATTTTTTGCTGTTTTGTCTTATTAACATGCCAGCCCAGCAATTTCAGCAATCTTGGTCTTGCTTGATTTTTGTTTCACTGCTTCTTAATTCCCCAGTCCCCCAACTGTGGAGGGGACCGGGTGACACGCGAGCCACAAAGCCTGGCAATCTGGCTACATTCTGTCATGGTCAGATGTGGAGCATGGCTAAATTTTCCAAGAAAACTAGGCTTATAGTTATGAAGGACAAATTTTTTATTTCCAGCTTGAGCTGGGGATTAATTATTCCTTCTTAATTAGTGCCAATATTTAATTAGAAACATCATTTATTTAGGCTGAAGATTTCTGGTGCAGTCTCCCGCCTTACAGGCCTGAAATAGAATCAGACCGTGATGCCCTTATTCTGCGAAACATTTCTCCTGGCAATACACCTGAATCTGCTATTTCTGTGAATTAGTGTGCATGTGAAGTGGGGTCAGGATGGAAGAGCTGCTTTCAACATAAATAAACCGCTTTCCCTGAGCAAATATGCCAGGGCACTTTGCTTAAGTTGATATGTGTAACCGACAGTTTAGTCATTGGTTTCTTCTGCGCTAATTTTCTATAAAGCTGGGAACCAGAAAGGACAAAATGCACTACAATGTTCACATGCTAAAATAAGACACAGTAATGTTAAAATATACTGACAATTTAAAATATTCACTATCATCTTAGGTCTTCCTGCTGAGGTCAGGACAAATTTAAATGTCTATTTTCACCGCTAAATCAATTATATTTACCAATAGTCACAGGTGATTGAGACAAATAATGAATGCCCAACGTCCTCTAAACATTAAAAAACATAGTAAATGTATGATTAATAATACTGTATATTCTACAATCTTTGGTCTTGAAATAAACCTCTATTTTAATGAGTATAATACAGTATTATATAAAGTGATAGTGAAAGCACGATTGTCGATTGGTGATTGGTGGATGAGATTTCATTCTTGCCCAGTAATATTCCTCGTATTTTCAACCTTGGGCGGGTTGTGACTCTAGTCAGGCACCATTTCTAATCGTTTATAGATACTCCCTAGTGGAAACACCAGGGGGCGTAAATAGACACATAGAGATTCATCTCAATTGACTTAAAATCTTGTAAGGGGCGGGTCCACTGATCTTTTATTATCAGACCAGGCAGATGACATTATCCGACACTTGTCGATTTTCTTTATGGTTACTCTAATAAAAAGAGTCATCGAAACTATTTTAATCTCATGGCACGTTTCCGCATTTATTCTAAAATATCCAGATAAATATGTTCTTGCGCGTAATGACAAAAAATGTTTTAAACCACAAAATACCTACCACTGATTAACAGGAGCAATCTATATGGCTGAATTGCTAATTACCGCATTGTAAAATCGTCCGGTCCTGCGAGCAATAAATACAGGTAATGGTTTTCGCTTTACGTACTATCGTAACCGACAGGATCATTATTCTTCGGCGGTCATTGATTGGTTTGCGTGTCTCCTAGAGTCGTTGAGTGCAACTGGGCCCTTCGTTCGCCATTTGGGATCAGCATTCGCATTCATTTGCAATACCATTTAGAGCCCGTCCAAACCATAATGGCGGCAGTTTTAAGTGTCATAAACCTTACGTCTACTAGTAAATCCCTCGTCCCTGTCTGGCTTGCGGTGATTGGCTCCTTCGCCTCAAACGTGTCAAGGTTCCCTTCTCGGATTGGTGCAAGTTCTGTCAATTACGCCAGGGACGGCCCGGTACCCGAGAAGCTGGGGTTGCGCGTGCCCCTTCCTAGGTCCTGGCAGCACCATCCGGCCGAGGGGTGTCGTCAGTCCACCCGCTTGTTTTCGATCGCGGAGAAGCCGGTGCGGGTCTTTTATTTTTGTTTCCATCTTAATTTTCTTAATTTCGCACTTATGTCGGCGGTGTGTATGGTGACAAAGCGGCGAGCGAGCTAACGAGCGACCATCCCCTCCCCAGACCCGATGGAAAAAAATAAGTTGACCGATCGATCCTGGGGAAGAAGAGTTCGTTTTCCGCGCTCCGGGAGGAAGGATAGCAAGTGCTGGTCAAAATGATCCGGATTTCTGCAAACGGACAGCTGCAGGGATTGTGACATTTTTTACAGGTGGCCTGAGAGCCGACGTTCATCGGTAAAACGGCGACGGCGACGCGCGCAGACATCCTCCCCATCTTTCACGCGTTTGTGTTTTGGCCAGGCATCGTTTCTGCACCGTCCGGGCACCGTACGCTTTGGGGTTTTTGTCGCACGCCAGGCGATTTTTTTGTCTCCATCGTTTGCTGGCTTTTTGACCCTTAAAAATAATTTCCAAAAAAAAAAACAATATTCCAGCTGTCTCGACGGCAGCGATTTACCCTCGGCAACTTCTGCAAAACTGCGCGCGGCACCGACAGCAGGCGGGCAGCGGCGGCGCGGGGTTTGACGAGAAGGCAAACATGGGAAAATGTAAAAGATGAGCGTCTGATCGTCCGGATCCGGGCTATCGTTTTCACTGCAGAAGCCAGGGAAACCAGACGAGTTTCGCCAGCGGAGAGGGGGGAGGACCGCTGCTTTCCAACATGAAGGGGGTCTAGGGCCGTGGAGTATTTATTTATTGAGGGGGAGCGGGTGTGTTTCTGTCGCATCTATATTTCCCCATTTTTTAAATTTTACTTTTTTTTAATAGGCTGGAGATATTATGCATTTGTACAGTCTTGATCGCGGCGGCGGCATTTAATGTATAAATATTGTCCCCGTAAAAATAAGGTAAAGGTAGGAAGTAGGTCAGATGGTTGAAATGATGGGGCTGGCGCATCAGCGGGAGTGAGGGCATCTCGCACAATGATGACAGTTGCCACGTTTGTTTGATTTTATATTTTGGCATGCATTTAGTTTTTTATTATTATTATTGTGTGCCAGGCCTTTTGTAGCCAAATGACCGTTCGACATCCACCTGCCTAGGTCCCGTCTCCCTCGCCACACTCCATCTTTCTTTCTTCGCTTGTAAAATCTCTGAGGGGGATACATTTTACTCCTCATCCTCGCTTTGTCGGGTGGATGGCCTTGTGCGGGACCACGGCTAGTAACGCCGCCAAGATGATGGCCGCGTATAACGGGGGCGCCTCGGCCGTGGCGGCGCACCATCCGCACCATCACCACCAGCTGCCGCATCTCCCGCCGCCCCATCTCCACCACCACCACCATCACCCGGGCCAGCATCATCTGCAGCAGCAGCAGCAACAGCATCCCCCCGGCTCGGCGGCCGCTGTGCACCCGGTCCAGCAGCACGCCTCCACGGCCGCCGCGGCTGCAGCGGCCGCCGCCGCCGCGGCCGTCATGTTGAACCCGAGCCAGCAGCAGCCCTACTTCCCGTCGCCAGCTCCCGGACAAGCCCCTGGACCGGCGGCGGCTGCAGCTCCGGCCCAGGTCCAAGCCGCGGCGGCCGCGGCCGTCAAAGCTCACCACCACCACCATCACCAGCACCAGCACCAGCACTCGCACCACCTGCAGCAGCAGCTGGACGTGGAGCCCGACCGGCCGATCGGATACGGAGCTTTCGGCGTCGTATGGTAAGTGCTGCCCGGATGCATGAGCTCCGTGGCCGCAGTTTTATTTCCCATGTCGAACGTTAATTATCTATCCCTCCCGTTAATTGTAAAACACCGAAAGACGAGCTCTGCTGGGTTTGATTTAAACATCGCCTGAGATTTGTGAAATTCTAGTTTTTCTTTTTAATAGCCTGTGTTTTAAATTTGCTGGCCTTCGGCTGGAGTGCAGAGATGAACGGTGGGGTCGATTTAGGGTGACGGGTGGATGTGCGCTTTGAAAATGTAAGGAAAGGGATTTCGGGTGGCACAAAGATGCAGCTTGAAAGAGGAGCAGACGAGCACCCCTTTAGATCTCCTAAAAATGTGTAAAATGAAAGTGATCGGTCCCGGCCCGGTGTTGCGCCTTGTCGTCCTTATACCCCAGGCTTCTCTGCTCTCTGCACTTGTTTGATCATTTATAAGGATCTTTTAAGTGCTTTTTACTGCACTGGTAACAAAGCTGCGCATACAGCCTCTGCGTGCATTTCGGCACATCGCAGTTTTAAAAGAAGTTGGAGGGGGTGGGGGGTTCAGATAGGCGCAGTGGAGCCGCGTTAATGTGCCCGTCGATAGTTAATTTTTGCCTGAATTGTAGGGTCTTGATAACGGCCACCCTGCGTCGTATCTCGGGTGTCTGTTTGTTTAGGTAAATATTTGCTTTAGGAGCCTGTGCCTGCCGTTTAGGATCCTGTTGCGTTTAGATGGGGGTGTGTGGCGTTTCAGGAGCACCGGCTTCGGCTGCTCTGGGTAATAAACTTTGCCTTACCCCTGGAAAGACTTCAGCCAGGTGCTCTGAAGTCACGCCATGCTGTTTGGGACGTCGGTTTTCTCTCATCTGCCACAGTTTTGGCTTCGCATATCAGACACTGGTGTCTTTATTTTATAACTCTTAAAGTTTCTTTGCGGTATTTCTGTATTTTGGGCCATCTCTGGCCACCACTGCCCTGCCCACCCCCCCCCCCTAGGTAACAGACAGTTGTGAACAGGGGCCTCAATCACTTCAGGCATGGGGGCCAATTTGTTTCCTCGGCACCCGTCATCCCGCAGTGTCGCAGGAGCACCAGCAGCTGCATCTCTGAAAATAAAACAATCGTGTTGCAGGTATGAAAAAAATCTGCCAACATGCTGGGAAGTGTTACCTCTCTTGGGGGGGGGGGTGTTTGGGCACCGTTCAGTTTCTTGTAAGGCCAGACATGCAATGGGTCAGGACCGTTACCGCCCTGACTGAGAAATGTGGTGCAACTCACGGTATTTGTGGATTGATTCGGCACACAGGATGTGTAAGTTTAACCGCAAACCACTCCGCCACTCTATGGGAAAAGATTACTTTTATTCGCGCGTTCAAGTCGCCCCCGTGATACTGGGGCAGCTGTCGGCAGAATTCCAGCCATTAGGTGATGAATTCTTTGAGCGTGCGGAAGCCCTCGTTCAGTTTCGTTTAGGCCCGATCGGTGGGTTTTCCATCATACATTATATATCAACACAACTAGAAGTGTGTTGTGGGGGGGTCGCTGTAGCTGCTCATTGCCGCCCCCCAGCTCTTACATCTTCGGCCTTAAACCGAGGCTTTGTGCTGCAGCTCGCCTTTCCTCCAGTCCTCCGGTCGTAAGAACGGCCAGCTTTCCAGGAGTGATTTTGGTGGACTGGGGTTATCATTTTGTGCATCAGTGAACTCAACCCCTTCCACGGCCCATAATCCCAAGCTGACATTTTCCCCTGAATGGCTTCCTGTCTCTCATCGTCGTCTTTTAATCTGTGTCGCTGGCTGCCTGCATATTAATAGCCCCAATGAAAGGAGGTGAGCTGGACGACAGCCCCCCCCCCCCCCCCCAAAACGAGCCAACACTTGATTTCACTTCCCATCCCGCTTGACTCGTGAGTCTCGGAGAAAACGGCTAGCTCAAAGGGAGATGTTTACTGGCCTGTGTCTCTGACATCATGTGATACCTAAACAGCAGTTAAAATTCAGCTATCCTCATGCAACATGCACCAGCGGGATGGGGGGGGGGGCGGGACGGGACCCACCAATGTCAATAAAATGGTTTTCATAAGTTGTAAGCGATAAATCTGTTGTCATGTGAGGAATCTGAAAATCGCATGCCGCGGTTTCTTTATTAAAGTGCCGTGGAGATATGAATAGTGACTCGGGGATATTAGAAGTTTCATCTTCTGTATGCTCCCCGGGGGCCGTGCCTCCCCCCCCCCTCAGGCCTGTTGCTGGGTGGGTGGGCTTTCAGGCAGAGTTCATCAACATTCACAGACCCGTGTCCGTCGTGGAAGGAGGCCGCGGGACAATCCTCCGCTCCGCTCTCGCCGTCCAGCGGACTCGGTCCTGTTTCATGGGGTTTCCCTTCCTCGGCGACCAGTACGGCGTAGCGTTTGGGTTTCCTTCGCTGTTTACACTCCAAACGGCTGCTCCTCTTTGTCTGTCTGACTCCCACTGGTGTATTTCAAGCCTCTGCCCGCCTCCCTTGTTTTCGTGCTGAAATCTACAACAGGTATGAGTTGCGGGGGGAAAGGGATTTATGGGCTGACGAAGCATTACTGTGCTGACAGGGGCAACCCCCCCCCCCCTCAGGTGTCAGGAGCAGGCTGTCCGTATTGACCTGCCCCCACCCCTCCCATGACGGTGATGAAGAGGTTTTAATAATAGTGTTGGTGGCAAAACAGACTGCTGACAGCCCCCCCCCCCCCCCCACTAGAGGAGGGCATGGTGGACGTCCGAGAGTCTTATTCATTTTAATATTTAATTAGATCTTTAACAGCGACAGCATTTTTTTTTTCCATGCATGTAACACTGCTGATATTGTGTGTTTTTATAGTGAGATAATGGATATTAGGTAGGAATATGGTGTAACTGATTACTAACTGTACCTTATGCAAACAAACACTCACGGGTGACTAATATATGTGTTTGTCTTTGTATACATATATTATGAATAATAAACCGATCCATTAAGCCATTTTCTGACAGAAAATTGTAAATCTTTTGCCAATTGGATCTCACTAATAACATTTCCAGGAAATAGGAAAAAAAATAGTTTTTGCCAGCAATATTTGTTAGGTTTGACTTTGGGAATTTCATAAGAATGCAGGGAAGCTGGGGAGAGGAAAAAAAAGTTATGAAGGTGTCTTAAAAAAAGGCAGGTGCTGTTAGATACTGTAAAGTTTGACAGGGCTGTTTAATGCTCCACCTTCGTGTTTTAAAGTTGTGGATTAGATAGGAAGCGTTTCGATTTTATCACGTTTTCCCCTCTGTGAACCCAACTGACAGACCCAACCGGTGCACCTTGGGAATGCAAATGAGATGAGTTCAAACCTTTCTGAAAAAATGTAAAATATTCTCACCTCCGAGAGAAACTGGGACCGTCTGAATGAAACGTTGTTTGTCGTCTTTTTAACTGGCTCTGCGAGTCACAAGACATTCCAAGGGATGAGGGTGTATCCTTGTGTCTTCACGGGCTAATGAAAACATCACTGTACTCTCCGGGGGCATAGACTGATACAGAGTGGTCCAGCGTCTTAAAAGCGCTGCGTCAGTGAGACGTCCTATCGGCCGGGCACTAAATGCAGCTGGGTTCTACTTTTTTGCATTTCTGGCCGTCTGGTAGTCCCACCCGCGCGGTAACGAGACTCCGGAACTTTCAGCCGCGGAGCCGACTCGCGGGATGAGATTTGACGTCTCATCGGGATGTCGTTAAGGAGAGGGATCTGTGATTGAGTTTTTCCGAAACGCAGTGTCTTCGGAAATGGGACATAAATGCAGCAGGGCCAGTGAGTTCCCTCACGGGCTCTAAAGCCATGTGATTGGGTGAGTTTGGTGATGGTTTAATGTAATGAAGTAGGTGACAGTATGTGACATTTTGCCAGGGGAAATGCCAAGGTTCTCTCCTGTCCTTATCCGTCTCTGTATCTGTCTAAATCTCTCTCTCTCTCTCTATCTGCTTGCATGGACCGGGTCACCCGTCATGACATCATTTCTGGGAAACCTGGCATCGCACTTGAGCAGAGCCTTAAATCACAGCCCGATTCATAAAAGCTGGACAGGGCCCTGCATTCGTCTGCGGCCCCCGGGGGTCTCGGCTTAATCGGAGGCACGTCGGTGTGTTTCCACTGCCCCCCTGCAGCCAGTGCCTTCCGCAGTGTCAGGCCGCCTTTAAGTTTTACGCCCTCATTGTGCGGGAGACGCTGCTGAAAATGGCCAGTGAGCGTCCCGGTCTGTGTGTGATTGTGTCTGGGGGACGGGGGGGGTTCGAGACCAGCAGCTCAACACCAGCTGACACACCCCAGCACCACATCCTCACCCTGCCTCTCTCTCTCTCCTCCTCCTCTTCCCCTGTCATGTGACAGTGCCCCCCCCCCCCCATGCCCGGTGCCACTGCTGTCACAAAAACTTGTTGCTAAGTTGATGCTTTGATCCAAAGTGGCTTATAGTTTTACTCCATCCCAAAGCTGGGTATTTTGCTGGTGCCCGTCCAGAACTTTGTGGATTAAGCAGCAGAAACCATGCAGGTTACAAGCTTGTGGCCTTGAGAGACGTGATCGCTCTCCACGAGGATGATGTCGGCGGTGCACCGCTAGGGCACGTCTGTGTGTACTGGGGTTGGGAATGGATGTGGTCCCTGGGGAGAGAGCTGACTGGCACAGTGTGAAGCGTGAAGCGCATCCCTGTGGCTTCATCCATGGGGGAGCAGCTGGTGATACCAAGCTTTGGAAGGGGAACCAGGGAACCAGGAAGCTAACGGGAGCCAGCAGCTGCTATTGGAAACACTTGGGGGACAAACAAGTTTTATTGTCGAGCTTGAACCCAACCCCCCCCCCCCCCCCCCTCCCCCCCCCCCCCCTCCCTGCCCTCCTCCCCCCTGCTCCTCCGTCTGTGTTGGCATCTGACATCCATTTCTTTCTCCCTTCTTTTCCGCCAATGCTGC
>JAABNY020000101.1:1686799-1699047 GCA_015164015.2 Brevimyrus niger | reverse complement strand
GACTGCCAGTCGCGCCCAGCGTGCCCAGACGCCACGTGGCAGCCACCGCTACGCCACCCCCCCGCCCCCCCCCGTCTGTCGCTGATGGCCCTGGCCTTGTCTCTTCTCTGCAGGTCCTCTCGGCGCTGGATATCCTGCAGCCCCCCCACATCGACTACTTTGAGGAGATGTATCCTGACTTGGCATTCGGGCATCGACCCGGGAGGCCCAGCGGCCCGGCCTCAACCGCGAATAGATGGGGGCGGAGAAATGGGAGGGAGTGACTGGCGGCCCTGTTTGCTGTCATCCTCACTGTTGTTGCCGTCGGCGATGTCGGCCATCACTACGGTGACTGATCGGCCGGGTGTGTTTAGTACTGAATGGCCGCTGCTTTTACTTTTTTTTTTTTTTTTTTTTGCCGATGCCCCTTTTCCTCATTCCTGCTGGGGGAGCTGAAGCTGTATCTTCTGCCCTCCCTTATATCCTATTTATTTTATCTGAGAGCCCGGGAGCATGGCCACGCCCCCGCCGCTCGAAGGGTCATTCGGCAAGCGTGCTGTGTCTGTCTTCCGAGGCTCAGCCTTGGGCCTTGAGTCGCCTAGCCGGCATCACCCCTTATTCAGCCCACATCTTATGGGGGTGGGGTATATCGGCTGGCGAGAATTATTCTGAGAAATCGGGTAAAATGCGTCCATAGGGGGCGCCACTGTGTTCATTACAGCTGTTAAATGAGCTGTGGCCCTAGCCGTCTCCAAGCCGTCCCAAACACACACACACACACCCCCCCCCCCCCCCCCCCCCCCCCCCCCTCCCCCCCCCCCCCCCACCCCCGCCACCCCCCCACCCGCCCCCCCCCCCCCCCCCCCCCCCCCCCCCCCCACCCCCCCCCAACCCACCCCCCCCCCCCCCCCCCCCCCCCCCCCACACAGTACCCTCTCTCCCGCCTCCTTGTTACATCCTCACCAGGAGTTCTGCACACTCTCCTGTTCAGAGGGAATCGCTGGAACGGTGAGGGCCCAGCACTGTTCCACGCTCTCTCACAGGCGGGTGTAGCGTTTGGTGTAGCGTGTACCGCTGGCTGGCTACTGTGGTCGGCCATCAGTGAATTCTGTAGCTGTCTGACAGATGGTGTAAGACGGAGGCAAGGAGACGTTGTATCGCTGAGGTCTTGGTTGGCTCATTCTGTGTGTTTTCAACTGTTGTTTTTTTTTGGGGGGGGGCTGTAATTAGATAATTCAGCTGGTCAGTCACTGACAGGGCTGACCGCCCGATGGTCTCCCCTCAAGGCTCATCCGGGGCATCAGGGGCCAATATACCAGGCCTGAGGGCCGACTGGGGTCCGTTTGGCTCTCATGAAATGCGATTCAGGCATGAAAAGTCATCACTCACCTAAAACAGGTTAGGCCAGGGCTGGGTTAGGTCGACCTCGTGCGTGATTCTGACATTTTTGAAAATAGTGGTTTGGTTTTGCAAATAAAAGGGGGGAAAAAAGTCCTTTTTATGAAATTTTTTTTAATTGTTGATATGATAAATCTTTATGTTTTGACAATGTCACCAGCACACAGATGTATATAATTAATGTAACCAGTATTTAATTTACATTGGATTAATTGACTCGGCATATGATAAAAGTTAATTCAGGAGTCTTTAGGGGTTAGGATGTGAAAATTGATCAGTGAGCCATTTAACCTCAGCGTCCAGTTAAAGCCACTTCTCCCACCCCCCAGGCCTGTTACACTCTCCCTAATTTGCACGCGGTCTCCTGGATCATGTTAAATCGCAGCCACGCAGCAAACTAAAAGGTACAGGAGACACTCTAGCCATGCATGATTAAGATGAAGCACTCCTCCATATACCAGATACCTCTGAGCACTTTGGTAAGCAGCCTGTATGCATCTCGGCTCGACACGTTTAGGATCTTCAAACACAAATCGAAGTTGCTGGATCCCAGTTTCTTGTGAGTTGTGGATGGTGTTTCTCATAGGGAGTGAACACTTTCGATATTAGTCGGAAGTTTCTATGCCCAGTTTTAATTTTCGACTCAATTTCATTTTTAACCTCCAGTTTATTATCGGTTTATTTTTGTCAGTGGAATTCCCATGCTTTATTAAACCGTTTGGTTTTGAAGTCTGATGGCATATTAGACACCGACATGCCCCTAGTGGCATTTCTGTAGCGGAGACCAGAGCAGCGGTTTCTGTACAAGTTACAGCAGTGCAGTGCAGTGCAGTGCGCGGTGGGGTGGGTGACTGCCTTTATGAAAATTCCCAGAATGCTTTGCTAATGGAGAAAAGCATTTCTCCTTAGGTGGTTGGGGTGGTGGGGTCAGTCTTATAACAGGCACCCTGGCAACAGTGATGCATAGCCAGTAGACAGCTTCCCCCCTTTTTTCTACAAGTGACGATTTATGAATACCGCCTCCTCTCCCTGCAAAGTGCTGATTCTTGATATATGCAAACGGTAAGAAAAACCCTTTAGGCATTAATTACAAAGGAATTGGCTGTATACTACAGGAATGGTTAATGTTTGTGTGACTTTGGGCTCCTCCCCCAGGACCTGCACATGTGTACCTTTTTGGAAAAACAACGTAAGCCTGAAGAGGGGGCCCATTGCATTCTGGGTATCGTGCCACTGGGCCACGCTGTGATAAGAGACAGCAGGTCAGAGAGCTGAGGGGGCATCTTACTTGTTTTCAAACGAATGGGAGCTGGAATGATCCATCAGCCCCACTTGCCTTCATCCCCCCAGCCTTTTGTCTCCGTGGTTACATGTTCTCGGCCCCTGTGAGATGGAATGGAGACGGGTGGGTATGGCACCCAGCTGGCAGCAGTGAACTTCCCTGAGCTTAGCCCAGCCCCCTTGCTTTAGATCGCAGCCGGAGATCTCCCCCCTCTATAAGCCAAGCCCAGGAGCACCTTGAGTATGCGTGCCCCCTTTCATCCCTGCTCAGGCCCTTCATTTTATCCTTTAATCTTCTCCTCCTCTCCACCCACGGCATTCTTGCTTCGAATGCATCCAGTCGACCTTCTGAACAAACACTGAGAACGAGCACTGAGTTGACTCAGTGTCAAGAAAGACGTTTTTTTTTTTTTTTTGTTACGAGTGATAGTGATTCTTGCTACAGATGTCAGTTACACCTGTTTGACTCCATCATGGCGTGCGTAGTTGAAAAGCCAAAGGCGTTCATTTGAATCTCTTGGGGATTCTCGTCTCCTTTGGGTGTGTGTTTCTTTTATAGCTAAGCTTTCGTGGGTGTGGATCTGCGCACCCTGTCACAGTAATGAGCGGTAGGGCATCCCAGGCCGGACCCAAACCGAAATGCAAGTGTGTCTTTGCTAATCCTGCGGCTGGTCCGACCTGTACGTCACCCAGCGTGTCATAAGGTCCATGTTCTGCTTCCTGATTGGTGTGTGGCTCAGCGGGTCGGAGCGCTGTGGCTGTCAATTCAGATCCCAGGGTCCCGGAGTGACTTCATCGCTGGGACCTTGAGCACAGTCGTTAACCCCCAGCTGCCCCACAGACTGTCTGACCCTGCTTTCTCAAAATCGTATGCTGCTTTAGATAAAAGCACGTGTAGTGTTAAGAAGAAAAAAACTGAAAAAGGGGAAATAAAAATAAATTCCAAGAGGTGGCTCTTAGGAGAATTGTGGCCATCGATGAAGGACGAATGAGGAGCAGCGTTGCTCTGACTCCGCCCCTGAACATCTCGCTCTTGTCTGAAGGCTCCATGTGTCAGCAAAGGGTTAATTGCTCCATTCGCTTATTGGCTGGCTATTTTAAATGATGCTTGGTAACCCCCCCCCCCCCCCACACACACACACACACACACCCCTTGCCCTCATTGCCACTGGGATGTATGAGGAAGCAGGTAGGAGCAAAGCCGGTGACCAAAAACGTGGCGGCCCTGGGTCTCCAGGGAGGGATTACTGTTATACCCCTGAGCAAAATCTGAATTTGCATGAGCTGAGGCTGGAGGGGAACGCATGAGGCTCTTAAGGGGGTGGGGTTGAGTTGGACTAAGGCATGTGTTGGGCTCTGTAAGCAAGCCTCATTACGATGACCCATTGTGGTGGGGGGGGGGGGCATCGCGTGGACTTTCAAGCGGAACGGAACGTTGTCAAGGCGAGCAAGTGTGCCTGCCTTTATTTTTTATTTTATTATTTTGCTGAAGGATGACATTTCTCCCGTGTCTGTGTGCAGCATGTTCCCTGGACAGGAAAAGTGTGGGGAAGCCGTGGTAGTGAGGTGCAGGCAGAGCCGATCGGCCTGCGACCAAGCGTCACGCGTTTAATCCCGACGTCCGCGTCCCGCTAGGGTGCCGTAAATAGCTGCACTCGGCAGCTCGGGCCACAGCTGACACGGTTGCGCGGTAACGACGGCTAAGAAGGGAGAAGGGACTCCCACGCGCCGCCAGGGACGCGGAGCGCAGGTGAGGCGTGCTTAATTAAGGGCAGAATCACGGCGGCGGCAGTTTGAGGCCCCCCAGCCCCCCACCCCCCCGAAAGCAGGGTAATTAGTGCGGTTCAGCGTTTGTGTGTTCTGGCATCCGTTTTTCCTTCGGCATCTCTTACACTTTTATGATTTGGGGGGGGGGGTGGGGGTCACACGGCTACTCAGCCCACCCTGCACTCTCCAGGTCTTGCGTTTGAGATGAAAAGGCACATTGAGTGATTCCGACTTAACTGTGACTTTGCAGCTTCCCGCTGCTCCACTAGCAGTTCGGAGTCTGGCGGTAGTGGGGGCGCGGTGCTGAAAAGCCTGCTTAGCTCCTTCTCAGACATCGCCTGTTATGCCGGCAAGGAGAGCACGGTCTGTCGATCGGAGCTCGCTCACCACTCACTGGTGACACACTGTTGGAAGCTTCATCTGGGAGGGGTTTTCATAAGTCGTGACGTAGAGAGAGAGAGAGAAAAGAGAGAGTTTCCCCACATGCTCAGAACAATGAACAGTGGTGCTTTTGGCATCTGTAAGAGTGGCATGGGACAGTGAGGTACAGGGTGGGTGGGGTGGGGGATGAGAATATTGATTATGCCCCTGGAACTGAACAAGGAAAACCCCTGTGCATCACCCAGTTCCTGGCAGTTGAACTCAGCTGGCAGGAGTGACAGAGTTAGGGTGGTTCAGGTGAGGGTGGGTGGGGCAGCAGTGTGACTCACAGCAACGATCAGGTACCCATCATCCTATCTGGTTCAGTCACTTTGGTTGGCATGGAAGCTCCAGTGAGACCTTTGGGGACATGTGACATACAGGGACATACATGTTGCATACAGGGACTCTGATGCAGCTGGATTTGGGTGCAGGGTGGGGGTGGGCATCGTCAGTGGGGGTTTGGGTAAAGCACAGGAGCTTTTTGAGACCCACAGAGAGGCTCCACCCCCCCGCCCACGCACACTGGGCCACTGGAGTCTAACTGGTCCCAGAAGGGTTATACCGTACTGTGGGAATGCAGGTCATTTCACTGGGGAGAGGCACAGCCTGCAGCTTCCGAGGTGCCAGTGAAAATCTGTGGCAAGTCATTTGCTAATTATATACGGTGCTTGGAGGTGGGGTTCTGGGTAGGGATGTGATGCAGGTGAAACGGCCACAAAGTGAGGGTGTTGGCAGGGCACCATTGCCATCCTTCTGGCATCAGAGACTTATAAGTTTCCTTGCTAGGAAGACGGCAGGCGCGGGGGTATTTGCTGACGACTTCGGACCGCCAGATTATTCCTGATCAAATCCTAAAGTGCCTGTGCCGCGCAGTTCTGGCGCGTCGGGAATCGCCACCCACCAAGTGCTTGGACCGGGGTGGGGGGGGGGGGCAGAGTGGCCTTATCCTGCATGAGAAGATGCTTCTAGGGTTTCCCGATCCCTTGGGGCGTAGCCCGATTTCAGGATGCTGGAGCGATATAGCCTTCAATTAACAAGCGCCCCCCTGGGCCGGCTTGGCTTCCGCAGCCGGTGGAGGGAGGGCTTGGCGGCGTGGAGAAGGTGCGAGCACAGTCCCCCTGAACCTCGCTGCGCTCTGGGCGGTGCAGTCACCCCGGCTAGCCGCCGATCCCGGCGACGTTGGCGCGTCAGGCTGGCAGTGGGAACGTCAGACAGCTGCTCCAGTACACGCCATTTATGTGAGGGGTGGGGGCATGTTTTTAGCAGCCTGCTCGGCAGCTCCTGGCCCCTGAGAATGCAGGCCCATACTCGATCCCCCATCTGGCTTTATTAATGTGACCCAGAGACGGCGCATGCAGCTCCTTGGGAGGTCCAGCAGTCATTAGTCTGCCAGAGCGACTGCAGGCCTTGTAGCCATCCTCCGATGATCAGCGTCCCGTCTCCTCTAATGAGGCTCCACACTCCTCGTCTTCCTCCTCCTCCTCCTGCTTCTTGTCCCGGGCCACGCTCCATTATCACTGTGACCCCCCCCCCCACCCCAGTTCCTTCTTTGTGTAAACAACCCCCCCCCCAGTTCTGGGCTGTCGTTTTTTTTCCCCCTTGACTCGCCGACCCCGAATAGCTACGTGGTCACGGAGCTGATGCAGAGCGACCTTCACAAGATCATCGTGTCACCGCAGCCTCTCAGCTCTGACCACGTCAAGGTCTTCCTCTACCAGATCCTGCGAGGTAATTGGGGTTGGGAGGGGGCCCACGTATGCGAGAGTCTGAGTCACCCCTGCCTGTCTTTGACTTGCCTACTTTTGATTGAGAGCCTGATAGGCATGTATTAACAATTTGACAGTGTTTACAAATATTGTGTGTCCTAATAGCGGACTGACGAATTCATGCTTAAATTGTGTGTGTGACTGCAGCCGCAGTGATGCAGACGGCAGAGTTATGCGTTTAAATTTTACGACTGTGTGTGTGTGTGTGTGTGTGTGTTTTTTTTTTTTAATTTATTTTTATTTTTTTAATGTGCGAAATGGCTCTTTCAGCCTCCATTGTGGCAGGGAAACATGAGAACCCTCAGGTGTGTGAAGTGCTTTTTGGCACCTCTCCCATCCCCCCCCCCAAATGGCACGAAGCGTTGCCTAATGGCCCTGTTTTTCTTTCCAGGGCTAAAATACCTGCACTCAGCTGGCATCCTGCACAGAGACATTAAACCTGGCAACCTGCTGGTGAACAGCAACTGCGTGCTCAAGGTGAGTGTCCCAGCGAGCCCTGTGGCGGAGTCGTACCTGGGCGCCGCTCGTTAGCGCCTTCTAATTATCCAGCCCTACTGCTTTGGAGTAGGTCCTCGCTAACAGGGCCATGACTCATGCGCCGCGTGTGTGAGAGAATTACTCCACCTCCGCAGGACTTAATTTATTTTTACACAGAGCGGGTGGCTTTAAATTGCCCACTGAATGCGTGCATCCTTGTTCGTGTGTGTGCGCACGTGTGTGTGTGTGTGCCCTGGGATGGACAAGCACCTCATCCAGGGTGTAGCCCCGCCTTCTCCCTTGTGCTGCCTGGGAGAGACCTTTTTCTGGATGGATATATGGATATATGCCATCAAGCAGTCATTTAGGTGGAAGTTGTTCCATGAAGGCTCTGCTCGTCCACCTCAGGTTGTCTGATGCCAAATGACATGGCACCGATGTCCACTGTGTGTCTGGGGTGGGGGGTAGGGGTCGAGGGAAGGTCAGTCTCTCTAGGGCCCACTGGGTTCTGGTGCCACTGGGGGGGTTTACAGGAAGGAGGAGGGCGGTACAGACATGCTTCAGAGGGGATCACTCCGTTCTCTGGAGTAGCCTCCCTCCCGCCTGGGGTCTGTTCCTAAGCGGTTGGTGTTTCACCACCTCGCTGTCTTTTCAGCCACGCATGAGAGCCAGGCTCTCTGCTTGTGTGGGTGATCAGATGCCTGCCTGTCTGGGCGCGAGCCAGCAGGGCGGCCCCCGTTTTGATGATGGGCTCTCCCTGCACTAGCATTCGCTTCCATGACGCAACATCTCCAACTGTTTTCAATGTGGGGGGGGGGAGACCTGAAAGACAGACTCCCGTGGAAGCACACATCCCTGTGGGGAGACCACACGATGCACCACCATCATGCTGCACTGGGTGGCGCTCTGTCTCAGAGTGTCATTAGTCATGCACCACATGCACCTTAACGGCTTTGAATCCCCCCCCCCTGTCGGCAAGGACTGGACCCTCCCGCATGGATCAAATGAGCAGATATCCGAGGAATTTGTTTTCTTGGTTTGTCTGTTTATTTTTAAATTACGTCTGTCAATTTCAACCAGACGTATGTAAGCTTGAGTCCCCCTCAGAAACGGTACAGGAATTCCCCAAAATCATATGTTCACTGCACGCTAATGCGAGTGTTGGCATGTTTAAGGTAGACATGGCTGTGGCGTGCGTTAGGTTACATGTACTGTATTAAAATGCATTTTTGCTTTGCAAAGTTTTCACCATACGATAGGTTTATGGGAACGTGACCCTATCGTAACCCAGGGAGAGTCTGTATAATAATAATAAAAATTTTGGGTTGATGGTCAGTGGTTGGCCTGGCTGATAATTGCCGGCTTTTGGTCGGCGAATCGGCTCGGGTGTGTAAAGGCGGTGCAGGCGCGGCTTGATGCATTGCACCATATTCCTGACAGCAGCCTAGACCCCGAGTCCCCTGGAAGACTAACGTTACACATCCACTGCGATCTATCGATTACGCCAGAGGTCGGACTCGGGCGGCCGGCTCTGTCAGGCGCTAATGCGGGACAACGGCTGGCAGCTGCCCTGAACTTAGTGCCGACTTGAAATGGAGGCGCTACAGCAACTTCACTGCTGGGCCACGGAAAATGGACCCTGTAGGGTGACGCCAAAACTAGTAAATCTGTAGCAGTTACCAGTAAGGCCATTGACCGCCCCGTCCCACTTTGCAAGGGTTACCTTGACGAGATCTGTCACAGCTACAGCCCCCTGCCCCCACCCAGGAGCCTTGGGAGATATCAGTTCAACAGGTGGAAGAGCATAGTCAGGAGTCTCCAACCTTCCCGATAGCATCGTGAAGTTTTTGATGCCAGCTCAATGCACTAACGACCGGCCTGATGAGTGCGTCACTCCAGCAAGGCCAAATTCCTACTGATTTGTTTATTCTCTTAAAAACAACATGATTCAATCTCAGTCATCGGGGACTGGCATCCTTAATCTCATTTCTCACAGATGTTGCAGAAGGACTCATTGCAAACTGGGTTCCGATAATAAGACACAGATTATAAATAGCTGAAATGAATGACCAACGTAATTTAGCTCGGTAAACACTGAAACAATTGTCATAGGTTTCGTACAGCAATAAATAGCTGTGTTTGTAGTTGTGTGGCTTCTTGAAGTTTGTAGGCTTGAAGCACTAGTCATATTGCTGTACTCCATTCCTGAACTTTGAGTCAACATCTTCCTCACCAGTAGCAGGGTTACACGAAGTACCAAAACATGGTTTCAGATTTTGACGTGCAGTGATGCTCCCCTAGGGTCACCGCAAGGAGCTGTCCTCGGACCAATGCAATTTTTATTTGTTTTAAACCCAGAATTACCCCAGCAATTGGTAAAGGTGTCGGTGTGGATTCTGCCTCTACTGACCAGCCAGATTTTGGACTTTGTACTTGTGCTGACTTCTGCTGGATGTTTGTACAAACAGATGCGAGTTTGTAGACTGGCTCATCACTCTGGGGGGGGGGGGAAGGTCATGATAAAATAGGATGTGTGCTCTAGATAAGCTGCAGAACCTGGGAGAGTCTGAACTGTGGTTTTTGCTTATTTAATTGACTACTTTTATCATTCATTAATTTAATTGTTTTAAAGTTATAAATTAAATTCTATATAATATGTTAATTTGTGTGTGAATTTATATGTATCACATACTTTTATCATTTTGTAATTTTGTTAAAACGGATTACTTATCAATTAGACCAGAATCAAGTTGTTTGTCTGTAAGTACCTTTGCTCTATCAAACGGTGCATTTTTGCAAATAATTGCTGGCTTGGTGTTTGCGTTTCAGATCTGCGATTTTGGTTTGGCCCGGGTGGAGGAGCCGGACGAGTCACGCCACATGACCCAGGAGGTGGTCACCCAGTACTACCGGGCCCCGGAGATCCTCATGGGCAGCCGGCATTACTCCAATGCCATCGACATCTGGTCCGTGGGCTGCATTTTCGCCGAACTCCTGGGCCGGCGGATCCTCTTTCAGGCCCAGAGTCCCATCCAGCAGGTGCGTGCTTAGCACCCCCCCCCCTAAAATGCAAGTCGCTAATTAGGCGCTAAACACCGCTCTAACTGGCGCTGCAGCACCATAGTATTAGCGTCATGCTAACTACCATGCTAGCACTAACCGCTATCTTGCCTTTAACTGCCATTTACTCAGTGGCAGTTCTGGGGGGGGGGGGGCGTGCTTCCGGGCTGTACGGAAGGGACCTCCGGGAGGCTACATAAAGCCTCAGTGGGTGGTAAATGGAGGACAATTTAGGTGAAAAATCTGCCTGGTGGGGGTGTTGGAAGGCGTGGACCCGCCTCTTTCGGAATAACGTGTAGAAATCGGTGGCCCTTCCCATACTCCTCGTGGCCCTCGTTCATCACCGGGCGCGGGCCCCCGCGGGAGCCGGTGGACGTGCACGTGTCATGCCGCGCCTGGGGAATCGCCGCCTGCCCACACTCCCTATATTTATTATTATGTGTTTTAATTTTTTTAAAGGTCTCCTCAGGGGAGGAGCACTTTGTTCTATAAATATCCATCTGCAATGCATGTGAGACCTGCCGCCCCCACGCCACGCCGAGATCTGCACCAGCAGCAGTTCTCTCCTTTTTTATTTTTCTTTTTTTTTTCTTTTTGTTTGTCTGAATCTTAAACTTCCCTCTGATAGCAGCCGCTTGGTCGGTTAGTTTGTTTTTACTTTGCCTTTTAAACGACCTGCCTGGTTTTTTTTGGGGTTTTTTTCCCCCTCCGTCTCCCTCCCTCCCTCCTTTCTCTCTGTCTTCTCTGGCTCTGAAATGGACACCCGGTTCTTTGCCGTATTAATGTTTGATGAGCACGGTGAAAGGTCCGTGGTGTCAGTGTCGCCGGCAGACCCCCTTCCCGTCTTCCGGCTGACCGATCGGGGGGCCGCGAGGGGCTTTTTTCGCGCACGTCCAGCGGGAAGGGAGGGGGGGGGGTCAGCATTCTAACCCCCCACCCCCGAACATTCCAGCTGGATCTGATCACAGAACTGCTGGGGACGCCATCGCTGGAGGCCATGAGGACGGCGTGTGAAGGGGCCAGGGCTCATATCCTCAGGGGACCCCATAAACAGGTGAGTACCGTGGGGGGGCCCAGTGTGTGCTGGGAGTATTTCTTGGGGTGTGTTTCCTTTTGCTGTGAGGGGACGGACTGCAAATTGGACCCCGGACGAGCTGCTCCCGTATGGCAGCCCTGTTGGGTCGCCCGCCTGACGCCTTAATTAAGAGGCTGATGGATCGGCCCAGCAGGCGTGGCCTTTCCATTTTAATGGACCTGGCAAATGAAGCCCGGGGCTCTCTGCCTCTCTGCCTGCCGGCCTCGTACATCACCGCCTGTCGCCGCGCCGGGAGACCCTCCACCACGTCTCGCGTGGGCTGTGGGTAGCGGGAGCGCAGAGGGCTCCGAGTGGCGGGACGTCGGTGTCGAAGAGTTATCCTCACATCCAGGTGTGCGCCGGAGGGACGGAGCCGGATACCTGTCACGTCCGGCGGGGTGGGGGGCGTCCTTGACCCCACACCAGATGTTGACTCCTTGCCGACCTTTGGACTCGCCACCCACCTCCTTTCCACGGGCTGTCCCGGGAACAGGATGTTTTTAATCATGTCTGTCAGCTGGCGTTCAGGTTACAGGTAGCTGGGGGGGGGGGCGCAAGGTGCAGCGACCTGCCCCCGCCCCGCCCTGGCAAAGGGGGGACGGGTAGGGTTGCGCATGGATTACTTAGGGGCGGAGACAGGGGTGGGCTCATGCCGCGCATGAAACATTCATGACCCACAGAGACGCGCGGGAAGGAGCGTCAGCGAGTGGCTGGTGTCGGACAGGGGGTATGGTGGGGGGGTGGGGGGGACTTGGAGCGACGGGCGCTTTATGCTGCAGCTTGGTGGACAGGAGGCCGCACTCTGCTCCGTACAGGTGGGGTGGCGGTGGGCCAGGGCGGAAACACGATCTCAGCCGCACACGGTCCTCGCTAATGCCGGCTGCGTGTTTGCGGTGAGCTGTCGGGGGGGCTCGGGAAGCAGGGGCACAGATACAGAGACAGACAGGCATCCGGAAAACTCCAGGCAGGAGGGGGGGATCAGCGATAGGGGCCGGGGGGGGGGGGCGGGCACCGAGGGGGCT
>JAABNY020000101.1:1664209-1679027 GCA_015164015.2 Brevimyrus niger | reverse complement strand
GGGGGGGGGCGTGGGGGGGGGGGGGGCGGGGGGGGGGGGGGGGGGGGGGGGTGGGGGGTGACATGAGAATCCGCCTGCCTGCAGATTCAGGGGCCACTCTGGGGCAAGCCTGCTTATTTTTTTTGTTGTTTAATTTCAGTAAATTATTTTCAGAACCGGCTTTTGGCCAAAGTGGCTAAAAATGAAGAAACTTTAAAGGGCAAAGCAGCAATGACGACCCCCCCCCTCCCCCCCCCCACATAAACACACACCCTACTGGGCAGGTGTACCGGGGGTCTGCCTTTAATGGGGATGGGGGTTCGTCATGTAAAGATGCCGTGCATTTGGGAGTGGGGGTGCATCTGGGGTGCCTTCCCTTGTCAGTTGCTTGCCCCCCCCCCCCCCCATTTGGGAGCACCGGGTGGGAATGAGGGTGTATGCACTAGTTGCCCCGTGGGGGCGTTGCACGGAGCGTCACTAGTGCGAGCGGAGGCCTGCCATGTTCATCTCCCGGACGACGGCAAACCAAAAGTAGGACGCAAAAAAAGGCGAGAAGAAAACGCGAGACGGAGAGAAGACAAGGAAGCGGCTTCAGGCCTTAATTCATTTTAGAAGGTTGACTGAAGTTTGCAGGCAGGTTGGCCTGTTTCCAGCTGCCGGCCTCTCGCACCGGCAGCCGTGGAGCCTGCGGAGTCTCGCTGGTGTCGGCGTCAGACGGGAAGTGGTGTTCCCGCCCTTCCTTTAGCCACACCCCCCCCCCCCATAGCTGTGCTCTGGGGTACAGCTTCCACAACCTGAGAGATTCTACACTGACGATGGTTGCCATCACGACGTGACAAATAGCAGTTTAATCCAATCTGCTTAAACACACACACACCTGAACCACTTGTCTGCACCTGCTCAGAAAAACCCTGAAAATAAAACTATTTAATATATTTTTAGATTATTTTTTATTTCCTTTTATCATATGGCATGCATTTCCATGATCCACAGATTATGTGTACATAAGTGATAAATTAGTAGATTAAATTAAATCATAGAATCAAAATCGTAAAAAAAAAAAAAAAAAAATTGAAAGACAGAATACTGCTGTATAGAACATAAATTAGCCTGCACATTTGTTAGGGCTGTGAATTTGATTTTATTTTTGAAACTTATATATAATGTATAAATATCTATTTTCTTTGTTTCTTTTTTTGTTTTTATTTTTCCCTGCACTGGAAAGTGTTTAAAGAAACAATAAAAAAAAAAAAAACTTTGAGCAACAAAAAAACAACCAATAATCATGCTGTGTGCTGCCGAGATGCCGATTCGAGTTTCCAAGTAGAAGCTGTTCCCATTGATCTTCATTTAAAAAAAAAATTCCGCTGTATTATCATGTTATTATTGATAATATAATTATTCTGATTTTTGTTTTCTCCTGGTTTAGAAAAGAATGAAAAAAAACACTGAACTTTTGTGTTTATATGTATATAATGGATTCAAAATGCTGCTCTCTACCTCCCGAGCTCTATAACTTGGTTGTTTACCTCCGCACTCAGAAACTTGAATGTCCCTTCCAGCTTTTATATTTAAATCACAGAGCATTTCCCCTTACCCCACACCCCCCTCCCCACTTGTACAATGAAATGGATTGCATTTGGGCCAGTGGAGGGGGCAGCAGGAACCAGTACTTTCTGAAATTGGACTTTCGACCCGTACATTCTGGACTGTTAATTATTACCATTCGCACTCCAAAACAAGAATGACCCTTCACCTCCGTGGCCCAGAGGGGGAGGGAATTTGTCTGTGTGGAGTTTGTGATTTCCCCCCCCCCCTTTTTTTATTTTCATTTTATGTTTTGAAGACTTTGAATTTGAAGGAGGTCCAAAAATATGATGACAAGTCTTTTGTGAGGCGAGCAGACGGGGGAACGAGCCGACCCTTTGCGCGAGAGACGACGTCTGCCACTTGCTTCGGACAAAATGTGAGCTGGTACTTGTGCTGTCAAAGGTTTTTATAAAACATTTAAAGTTTATACTCAGAGGTAATGTTATTTGATTATATAATACATTTTAAGATGTACAAATCCTGCTTTGGTCAACCAGAAAGCTAGAGAGAGAAATGACCTGTTTTCCTGGGATGTTTTACTGTGGCAAAAATCAGCGGATGCTTTCTGAAAATGTAGATTTGAAGTACAGTGGTGAAACTCATTAAATGTGACATTTAAAGAAAACCAGGTTTCTGTTTTTTTTTTTTCTTTTTCAAATGCCCCCCTCCTCATCCTCATTTAACCTTTTTTTTCACCGTAGTTTTCAGCTGCCACCTAGTGGGCGGTTGGGGTTTTACACGCACGGCCAATAATTCACAAACAATAAATCGATAATCTGTATGAAACAACAAGGTGGGAAATGCTATTTTCAAGCGCATCTCAGAAGACGTCTGCGGGCCAAATCATCTCAGACTGGATTCCTAACGGTTTGCTTTGAGCATCTACTGAGATGAACACCAAGTCACACTGGGTGGTTTTAATAGCAGATCAATGATGTTTTGAGATTTTGGAACATTCTGCTTCACATCCACACATTTTGTAATAGAGCTCCCTGCATGACTAATTGGTATAATATGATTTATTCATCCATAATCGTACAGAGAGAACAAGAATACGCATTATCTCCATACCCTTGATTGACTTAAAAGACCAGGCACTAGCATGTAATGCAATTCTATTTGGTCATGATTTGATTTTAGTCATTTTAACCAGGGCTGTGTGTGGGCAGCAGGCCTTTGTGAGAGGCTCTGTCATGCCGTCTGTCATGCCTTTCTTAACTGATTGCATCATTGTTTTGGTTTCAGCTGTGTGATTTAACATGCATCCATGCGTGGTGTAAAAGGTGTTGGTTCTTGTGGAAGCTACGGAATTCACGTGACTTACTGTACTCTGGAATCCATTTCTCCCAAAGGTAAGCTTTGTGTGGGTGTGTGAGAGTAAAGCCTTAGTCTTTTTTTTTTTTTTAAACCAAAACATTATGTAATATCTAATCATTACTTCTGGTCAGGATCATGTGACACCGTACGAGGCGTGAATAAACTAAGAAAGGAAAATTAGAAGTGCTGTTTATAATTTGTAGTTTGATGGTTTCACTAAATTAATAGCCAGTTTGTTTATCAGGTTTTGTCTCTAATACTGATATTTAAATATTTAAAACAAATAAATTCTGTCAAGTATTTACTGTTAAATGTGTGATATTGAGAAACACAATTAGGCCTAATGAATTATCCTGTATTTAATTCATCCAGTAAAGAACTGAGCAATAAATTTCAGAATTACCATTAAAAAATAATACTTGGAATGCCTGGATTTCATGGAGTTTCCCCCTTGGTGCCAAATTTAGTTGTGAAAGTGTTCTTTTTCAATGTTAAATTAAATAGCCACGAACCACATTATTTAAAATTTTATTTGTCTTTCAGCCCAGAAATAGTGATTCAACGTTTGAAATTAGGTTTTCAACAATGTCCCTGGGACAGCTTTCTCTACTTAATCCCCTTTTTGAATTTGACCTTTTGTAAATGAGGCTGTCCTAGAGCCAGTGTAAAAGGCAACTGTTTTTTCCCCTAAAAGGCGAAGGTTACAAAGAACAAGTAGACATGTAAAAACTCACCTGCGAGTTTGGGGGGGATCCTGTGGGAAAAGCCATTGATAGGATGGTTGAGTCACCCCACAGGAGCGCATCTAGGGGCGGTTTCCCCGGGCCGGCGCACATGCTGTCACTTTTCTTCGCATGTCCACAAAGAGAGCATTCATGCACGCCAGAAACGGGACCTTTTGCCGGCCTGGGAAGACTGGTTTGTGGGCCGGCCAGCTGGACGCCCTTGACTCACTGGGCAGCGCATGAGAGCGATCGGTCCAGATGGCAGGCAGTCAACACCTCGCGTTTGACGGCACAATTATTAAACCGGGAATGAATGTCACGATGGTGGAAAAGAGGGGATTCCTCACAAATCGTAATTCTGCTTTTACAGCTTGTGCTCGATATGTGGCCGATCCACAGAATGAGGTGGCTGGGTGCACAGCATAATTGGCCGGGGGTAGATTTTTCAGGTCTCTATTATATTTTAGTAATATCAATACTTAAAAAACTGCCAAATGAATCAGATGTATGGAGCAGTAGATTTCAGGCGTCCGACGCACATATTTATATACCTAAAGTAGCACACATGATGCAATAAAGGAATGACTTTATGTAGACAAATATGTCAGTGGAACAAAGAATTTAAGTACTATAGCCTATAAGAAACATTTGACACCACCATTAATATGTGTTTATTGTTGCTGTTCTCCGAATTCGTATTACAAAGTTTTTCGAATTACGGATTGAAGTGCGCTTATTTTCTTATTGTTGTAAGCTGTGTAGTTTTATAAGAATGTTTTCGCAGCTAAAAAGGTTATATTTGGCTAAATAGAGCTGATCGTGATCGCCTAGGAACCATGTATCTTTTAATGTTTCCTTCAGTGCCAGCAGCTGGTGCACAACGCTTCGGTAACAGAAAGGAGCTTCAACGGCTGCCCAAGTGTTTTAAAAAGTAAGACTCTAGTTCATATTTATGTATCTTCTTAAAATAATAAGTGGTGTCAGTTGTACGTTGCTGTCAACTTTGAAGTGAATACCCCCCCCCCCGTCTTCGTCGCCTAAATGAAGGTAAGCGCCGGCATGTCTCCTCTGCCAGGCGCCGAGATGGTCAGGACGCCGGTCCACTTGTACCGGTACCTGTTGCGGTGCTGCAGGCGGCTGCCCTCACCTATCGTACAGCAGCACTACCGGCACGCAGTGAGACAGGTAGCCTTCCCTTCCCGTCAAGTTTATAGAAAGCGTGTTCACATGTTAAGTATCCCATTTCAGATTCTTCCCATATCACAAGTACCACTTCTCTGTAAATTTGCAGGGTTTTAATAGCCATGTGGATGAGGATGACCCTGAACGCATCCGGCAAATAATTAAACGGGCCATAGAAGACGCCGACTGGGTCTTGAATAAAGTAGGCACCTCGAGAGCGGCTCGTTTGCCAGATTTATCATTATTTCTATTTTGAGGAGATCCTCAACTTGTTCCCACACGGGAAAACGTGTCCCTGCGTGTCATTACTACGTTTTAAATACCAGGGCCATGGAAAAAGTGAATTTTTGTCAAAATGTCCTTCAGAATTCACCATGGTGCTGACCTCTGCTCTGCTCTTTTCGTCAGGTGCTTATGCATGGCCAGTTAGTGCTTATGCATGGCCAGTTTAAAAACATTACATGTTAAGTTATGCTTTTGTTTTCTGTTGCAGTATGAGAAAGAATGAAGAGATGTTGCCAAAGAAGATGGCGGGCAATGTGTGGTTCAGTGGGCTAGGGCTTTGCATGACTAGAAGGTCCTTGGTTCGAGCCCAGCCTCCGCACATCTGCGGGTCCCTAAGCAAGGCTATTAACCACCAGCTCCCTGGGCGCTGCTATGGGTGGCTGCTCTTCGCGGCCAGTTGGCTCTCACCTACAGAGAGCAAGTTGGGGGAAGGTGTAAAGAGAATTTCCCCATGGGGATCAATAAAGTATCTCATTATTATTATTATTAGTGTCTTTCTCAGTCTCAGGGTGTTTATCAGTATGCGTGCTTGACTATTCTCGGGTACTTTTGCCGTCATCTTCCATTGCTGAAGTCCAATACTCAAGAACAGAAGTAAGGAGAGATCGATGTTAAAAACAAAAAACCTGGGGGTTATTCCACAAAGCAGGATATGTTGCTTAGCCAGATAACTTGTTGGAGTTAAGTACCTTAACTCTGAGCTAAATGCAAGTGAATGAAGATAATGTTAATTTATTCCAGTCTACCTTACATCTAAGAAGCTAACCAGCTAAGCAAGAATTCCTGCTTCGTGGCGCACCCCCCTGTAGTTCTTGCCCAGCCACACATATCAACGATGCATCAGTTACATCTTTGCCAATGAAAATAATCTCGTAATATATTGCATTCCGAGTTTGTTCTTGGAAACCTAATTAGCGAAAATTCTCTTTCCAAGAACACAAGTACAGTCTTCATGTTCCATTTAGAATCAGAAGTTGCCAATCAGCAGCGACAGGAAGCTTAATAAAAACTGGAAATACAGACAATTAGTGCCTTAATTTTGCTAAACAACCTACAGTACTTTTGTCCCCAGAGTGTACCATGTGATGGTGAAATATCCCTTCGGGTAAATTAATTGATTCTCCCGAAATTTAACCTAAGCTCTGCTGGGCACCATCATGCAACAAATAGGAAGTGAAAAAATTAAAGCTGCCCCCCCAAAAGGTGAGAAGTGGTGTAACCTGGACTGTATCAGATCACAAAGAAGAAAAAATTCACAGGTGTTCCTATGCCAAACTTCCTGGGAAATCCCAAATATTTGATCTGTATCTCCAATAGTTTTGGAACTACAGCCCTTTGAATGTTTAATAAATTAATTGAATGTTGTCAAATGAGTTATTCAGTCCAATGTCTGACATTCATAGACCTTTTGATATGACATACACCTTTGAAACTTGTTTTATATAGAATTTGAAGGTGTAATAAGATCGGGTGTATCTCACGTACTTGTGTACTAGGCTCTGAAAATGCGTATCTTATAGGTGCACTTTGGGTACCTTCATAATGCTTTATAATTGCCAGTGAGAGCTTCATTGGAGTGTATGAAGTACTATAATCAACAATGAAACACCTTATGACTGTCAATGGAGGATACTATAATGCTTTATCAATTTTTATACTGATCATTATAATGCATTATGGATGTTGTGTAATGCATTATGAAGGTAACTATAATGTGTTATAGATGATAGCTTCAAGTAAAGTGTTACACAGTCCCCCCCCCCCCCCAGGATAGATAATTTTATTGATTATCCAAACATGTTAAAGCATTACCACCAGTAATAGATAAATACAGCAAAAACATTTTCTTTTTAGAACATAAACATGGTATTCAGAACATAAAAATGGTATTTGGATTCATATAGTGACAAGTCAGCATTTCACCAAATAGCTTTTAGGATTACAGTGTTACAGATTTTGGGTAATACCTTAATTCTATAGTTTATCATTTTGACGAACTTCAGAACATCAGTATCACAAATAACACAACGACCTGAATGACATATACAGTGGTACCTCAGAACTCAAATTTAAACCATTCAGAACTCTGGATTGAAACCAATTAATTGGTTCCTGACCCCCAAAAATACACCTAAATGTTTTTTTAGCATTTAATCATAAAATGAAACTCATAAAACTAGAAGAACATATACTATACTAATCATATCAAAACAGTAATTTGTAAGTAAGAAAATAAATATATCCAAACAATGTGTCCTACCCTGATGCTCCTTCCATGTGCCACACCCCCTTGTTAACCCTGTGTGGAATCCCTGTGTGATCAGCTGTTTCTGGTTGTGGTTAGTCCTCTGCATTTCGCCTATGTTTCAGTTTGTTTCCCCAGTCCGGTCATTGTATTGTCCATCTGCGTTTAGCCTGCCTTACCTGTAATTAAACCCTGTATAATGTAATTAAGCGCCGTAAAATAATGAATAAGAATTTTTTAAAATGTATTTTTCTTATATAATAATAATTACTGTTACTGTCTATCATTGTCTAAATGTATTTTTACTGTCTAAATATACATATTAAGCTAGTGTAAACATGCACGATGCTATCACAGCGAATGCGAGTAACCCTTTGTTTCCACTGAGAGATGTGCAGTGTGACTCATTTCCCTACACGTACAAGTTATCTTAGGTCGGCATTCACAGTTTGAATTCTGAGATTCTGATAGAGCAATAGGCAAAAAATGTTTTAACTGGTTGGTTTGACTTTTAAGAAATTGGAGTTCTAATGAGTTTGAGAGCTGAGGTACCACTGTATTTGGACGGGGCATTACTCAGGAATTAGTTTAGGAAAAGAGTAAATTTTGTTCATGTCACTGGAACTAATTCTGTAACTGGAAGCACTACTACCTTGAGTGTTAGGTGCACTGATGAGACGTGTGATAAATTGTAATGGTGCCCAGCATTTGTCTTTCCAAGACCTTGCAAGTCAAGAAAGTACATTGTGTTTGTGAAATTCTGACTTGTCACTATCAATCTGAATACAATTTACTATGATTGTTTAAGCCCTGAAACACACCTGTATTTATCCATTACTGGTGATTTTTGGCAATCAATAAAATTGTCTAACTTGAAATATATACAGTGGTACCTCGGTTCTCGAACTTAATCTGTTCCGGACTCCGGATCGAATCCTAAAAAGTTTGAGTTCTGATCGAATTTTTCCCATCACAAATAATGGAAAACCAATCAATTGGTTCTTGGCCCCCCAAAATTACACCTAAATATGTTTTTTTAGCATTTAAACACAGAATTAACACATTAAAACAAGAAGAGCATTTTTGCATTTAATGGCTTTCAAATTTAAATAAATATCTTATCCCATCATTACCCATGTTCTGCTCTGATTGGCAGTTCCTTGCGTGTGCCACGCCCCCTCATTAACCTTGTGTGGGATCCCTATATGATCAGCTGTTTCTGGTTGTTGTCATTAGTCCTCTATATTATGTCCGCCTTTCAGTTTGTTTTTCAAGTCCGGTTATTGGATGCGTTCCTACAGAAGAGGATTAGGGCCACCATGAAAATACAATATGAATTCTGATTTTAATTTCAGAATTCTGACTTTTTTTCTAAACTTATTAAAGTTTTTCCTAAAATCATTGAAAATTTATCAAAATCAGAATTTAAATAATATTTTCATGGTGGCCCTAATCCTCTTCCCTACATTTGACTTGCTTACAGCGCTGGCTTAAAGCAACACATTCTGATCCTGACGCAATGCATTACAGTTAGATGCATTGCGACCTCTCACCCGGCTGCACAAACTGGAACCGCCTCCGTGACAACACACCTTTGCCCTTATTGGCTGAAAGGTTTACGAACACACATGACGTTTGTAACCCAGGCAGTTCCGATGCGTAATCTGCTATTTCCCCCGAATATCAAGTAAAGCAGTGAGAACTGGTTTTCAGTTAATTTACCTAGTAAAATAAAGTTTAAACAATTGACATAAATGCTTTAATAGTACATGCAAGTTAGTGGTTTATTTATTGTTAGTTGCTATAATGTTGTTGTGCTTTATTTAGTTAATCTTTTAGTCTGTGAAGAAGGCATTCAAGTAAGAATTGCATTGTAGTATGACTCATTTCCTGGGGCATACAATTTATATTAGGTCAGCGTTCACGGTTCGACTTCTGATATTCAGATCGAGTTCTAGGTCAGACTGGTTTGTTCGAATTTCAAGAAATTCGAGTCTAGTGAGTTCAAGAACCGAGGTACCACTGTATTTTCACTCTTCTGCATTCATTTGTGATGGGGTAGAATGCTGCTCTTATTGACATAAGTCTATGTGGCAATTATGAATCTGTGACTATGTAATACTTGCGATTTGGTCGAATTTGTACAGCAACGAGAGCATGACAGCTCGTTCGTTTAAATACATAAATAAATAAATCACGTGACCCGGAGCAAAATGTACTTTAAGGTTTGCTCCGCTCTGGGCATTAGCCAAACTTGAACTTTTCTCCAAATTGCGTAGGCACTGTCACATAAAACGTGTTGGTAATATGTCTAGTTCAAAAAGCGGTAAGTATTTTTCATTTTTCTCATCAACCCGCTCTCAATCTGGGAAGAAAAGAATAATTACGCAAGCGATTAATTAGAGCCAAGCTACCGAGGCTAATTCGGCGCAGACAACTAGCCTAGCAAATTTTGTCGGAGATCAAGTCTGTAGCTAGTCGTCTAGACGAATCCATAAACGACATAAAAACGTCGGTTTCCTCATTAGAAAACTCCTTCTCAAACCTCCAAAACCGAGCGACCGATTTAGAGACGCTCATAGAGGAAGCCGAGAACTTAAGTCCCCGCACGGAGGACAGCTGCGACCGCCATAATTTCCAGCTAACGAACATGCAGAAAACCGTAGAACAGCTGCTGTTAAAAGCCGCAAAAGTTTGAAGATTATCAGTCTTGACGAGAAAGCAGAAAGTACTACCCCTCTCTTGGAATCAATGATTCCGGACCTGGGTTGGACTCTCGGCGGTTCCCCGCCCCCCGGGAATCGAACGAGCATATCGAATCCTGGCTCCCACACCGACTTCGAATCGACCACCAGAGTTCTTAGATCAGCTCTCTCTGCAGATGTTTTACGGTGATTCGTATGATCAGCTACCGGGGCTTTGCCAATCCTGCACGTCTCAGGTGCCTTCGGATCTGTCTTTTTGACGACCTCGAATCTGCAGCGGCTTTTCTAAAAACGATAAAGTGACTTGCCTCATTTCTTTCTTAAGTTGATATGGAGAACACTGTGTTTCGCATTAGGCCCATATGATTCGTTACTTATTATTTTTCTGCACTATTACATGTGTTGTATATTTTATTTTTGGGACATTTTGTAGGGGTAAAAAAGGTGATCTGTTTGCTCAGAGAGTTGGATCGACCTTGAGCGACCAGATTGTAGTTGTAGGTTCTCCTACTTTGTTAGAAGAGTTCACGTTTAAGTGTTTCGGTGACATCGTTTTGGTTTTTTTTTACTACCCAGATTTGGGAACAGGGTGAGGGGCCAACAGTGCTGTCAATTTGATTTTACACACTCAACGTTAGATTTTATCGTGGTGGTATCGCTGTTCTCAATGTAATCTCAACTTTCAATGAATGCCTTAATTGTTTTTTACTTGTTTACCTACAAAGTTTACAAACTTACTACCTGGAATGTTTAGGGGTTTCGTAATGTAAAAAAGGAAGAAAAAAAAATAACTCATCTAAAAAAACAAGAGAATTATAGCATTTCTCCAGGAAACTAGGTTATCAAATGTTGAACATTTAAAGCTCAAAAGAGATTGGGTTGGCTAAGTTTACTTTTTTTCATATGAGTAAAAAAAAAAAAAGAGAGGGCCTTCATATTTTTTATACTTTGTACCAGGAAAAAGTTTTGGAAAGTAATAGGAAAGCTTCTGAGAACAAAGATAAGAAGTTGGAACTACTGCATAAACATACCTACAATAGCAAATTTCAAATTATTAATAAATACTAGGACTAAACTATATTTGTGCCATACTCACCATACCCATAAATTATTACTTTTTTTTCCCAGTCAAAAACATTATGAACTTGGTAACAAATCTAGCCGCCTACTTGTCTACCAGCTTAGGAATCAGAGCAGTAGTAGTTCCATTACTATGATAAAGGCACCTCTGGGATCTTACAACCCATTGACCATTAATAAAACATTCTATCAATCTCTTTATCGCTCAGAAGTATCAGACTTTAATCCGTCTGTTGCCACTTACTTAAATAACATTTCCTTGCCTATGATAACGTTCCAAATTAAATGCTGTTTTTACCCCAGAGGCAGTATTTGTGGCGATCCAAGCTATGCCTAATGGGAAAACCCCAAGCCCTGATGGATTTCCCATAGAATTTAATAAAAAGTTTTGGCCAGAGATTCAAAAAATTATGCCCACTATCAATGATATTTTGTCAGGGAATACTTCTTGGAAATATGCGTCAGTAAGTTTATTATTAAAGAAAGATAAAAATCCCTCTGACTGCTTGTCTTGTAGAGCCATCAGTTTACTTAACGTAGAACATAAAAATGGTTACAACAGTATTAGCCCATAGACTGGAGACATGACATTGCTTCCTAACATAATTAAGCCTGACCAAACTGTTTTTGTGAGATCAGGATACTGTACTGATAATGTATGTCAAGCACTCTAGTGTAATTCAGTTCCTTAATACTCACAAAAGCCCAGCATTAATAGTTTCATTAGATGCCGAAAGCGTGTAGAATGGCCTTTTTTATTCGTAAATTGGTCTTGGCCAAACTTCATCCATATTTATACCAACCCAGTCGCAACTGTTCATACAAATTGCCTGATGTCTGAGGTTTTTCTGTACAAAGAGGCTGTAGACAGGGATGCTCCTTATCACCCGTATGTACACTAGTTATTGAATCCCTAAAAGAGTCCATTAGGGCTAACTCGGATATCTGCGGAATTACTGTGGGGGAAAAAAACATTGTATATCTCTATTTGCGGATGATATACTTTTAAAAAAAAAAAAAAAAACAATTCTGATAAATCAGTCCCAGTTGTTTTGAAAACTATATCTTCCTATAACGAATTGTCCGGTTATAAAATAAACTTGGGAAAATCTGTAGCACTACCTTTGAATCTTCCCCAAGATAGATTTACACAATTTCCTTTTTGTAGCTCTGAAATAGGATTTACCTACTTGGGCGTCTTTGTTACCCCTGACCTTGACAATCTGTTTCAGGCTAATTTCTTGCTACACTTGGTATAATAAATACCCGAGAGTCAAATTTCCTAAACTTACCAAACCTAAAGATCTTGGAGGATTTTCTTGGCCTAACTTGCAATTATATTATTGGTCTGCCCATATAAGAAATATGATGTCTTGATTCATGTGTTGACATCAATCCCTATGGTTTGGTTTGGAATCATTAGCTTGTCACCCTTATTTGCCAAAAGGGTTTTGTCAATTTTTATCGATAACATACAACAGATTTTTTCAGTTAGGGTTAATACTATTATGTATAATGCCTTGATAATATTGAGAGATGTGAAAAAACATTTTGAAATCCATCTAATTGTGTCTCTCCACTCCCCGTTAGCATATAATCCTGATTTTCCTGGTCAAAATAGGAACATTGGTTTATTAGAATGTAGATTATGTCATTTGTTAGTTTTCTCAGATCTACTTATCAATGGCTCCTTAAAGACTTAGACTTAGGACTGACTTTGACAATCCAACATAAGAATTTGATTTTTTTTTTTTCCAGACACGACACCTTGTTAACTCTCTGTTAAAAGGGAGGGGGATACTCTTAAATCTTAAAAATCTCTTGCTTTCTCCCAGGACACTCTAGAGCAGGGGTGGCCAGTCTTATCCGCAAAGGGCTGGTGAGTGTGCAGGTTTTTGGGATAACCTTTAGGTCAGTTGTTCCAAACTCCAAACAAGGTGTGAGAACTCTTCAGCCAATCAGCCCTCTAATCGGTAATCCAGTTGGGGAGTTTTAGCGAAAATCCGCATGCACTGCAACCCTTTCTGGATAACACTGCCCGCCCCTGCTCTAGGGCCAGATTTGTGAGATCTACTCGTTGCTCGTTACCAGGATTTTGTTTCAACCAACCAGTTGACTATAAAGAGTCACAATCACATTGTACTCAACTGGTTGGTTGAAACAAAATCCTGGTTTGGATTTTTACTTTCTGGACCTGAAATCTCCACCTCTGATTTTACTTCACTGGTCTACTCCTCACTTTCAACTGTTAATATGTGGTTGAGACCAATATCAGTCTTTTTCCCAATGGAAAAATTGACATACGATCTAAACCTCAAATTACATAGATTCTGGAAACTCTGAAGCCCTGTATACTGTTATCTACAAGATCCTGCAAAGTGATATTCTTAGTGTGTGTTTGCCTTGTAGGAGGAAAAGTGAAACTTAAGATAGACAAGATACTTGAGCCCATGGCTGGACACTGACGGGTAGAGAAGTTCCTTTTTGACTGAAATAAAAGGAAACAGGCAGATGTGTCATGGTATTGGCAGGGTGAAATTATGGGCCCTTTGCAAGTCGCTAATGAAGTCAGCGGGAAATGAGAAAGATGAGGTTCTGGATAAACACTTCCTCCTTCAACTGACAAAAGAACGAGTTGGATTCCGGAAACAAATTATATTTATTTAAGACAATTCATTGTCACATACTTGTAATGGTGACTGGAATTAAATGGCTTTAAAGACAATGGGGTTCTAGATTGGTCACTTTGTTTGCTTAACATTAATTATCACTTCTGGTCTTCCATAAACTAGAAACACAATGTAACAGTAACAGAAAAGTATGCTACTAAAACAATACTTTCAAATGGAAATCTGCTTCTGAAAGGCTGCATTGAAGGTTTTCACTAAACGTATGTTGTCAATGATTAAAGAAGGGTGGTTACATCTCAAAATGGATTGTTACAGATCCATAAACATTTTGTGGTAAATGAAATTTTTGATTATTCTAATGTTAGAAAAAATACACAACATATTTACTATGAGATTTCTTTCATTTGTTAATGTAAATACTGAAAATGCTTTCTCTGCAAATAAATACTACCATTGTTTGTTTTGAACAACATGCTTGGCTAATTTGTTTTTTTTTTTTTATTTAGTGTTGGCAAAATAACTTGGCACATGTTATATATAATGCAGTGTTTTAATTAGTTTGACTGAGTCACTCCACATTAAATCATCATGCTGGAGAAACATTTCCCAGGTCACCCTCTCAGCTTCCCCTGAAAAAAATTCACAGGTGCCCTGATACCAAACTTATGGAGAAATCCCAAATATTTGGTCAGCGCATCTAGTAGTTTTAAAACTACAGCCTTTTGATTTTCTTTCTTTTTTTTTTTAATTAATTTTATGTATTTTGCCAAACAAACCTTTTGGTCCAACTTCTCAGCCTCTTTGAAATTGCATGTACAGCCTTAAAATATTATGACTGGGACTAACTTTGTCTATACAATTCAAAAATGCAATCAGATTAGGTGTATCTTAAATTCATTTTTATATAGCGCCTTTCAGGGGGCGGCATGATGGTGCAGTGGTTAGCACTGTTGCCTCACACCTCTGGGACCCGGGTTCGAGTCCGCCTGGGTTACATGTGTGCGGAGTTTGCATGTTCTCCCTGTACCGTCGTGGGGTTTCCTCCGGGTACTCCGGTTTCCCCCCACAGTCCAAAGACAT
>JAABNY020000101.1:1638385-1658991 GCA_015164015.2 Brevimyrus niger | reverse complement strand
ATTTATTTATAAAGCAGGCAGAGTTCACAAGAATTACACTAATTAAACTTACACTAATTAAACTTACACTAATTAAACTTACACTAATTAAATACAAAAACCTTTGAAAGTTTCATAATCTTGGAGCCACAGACCAGAATGCATGGTAAATGTAAAGACCACAGGCTGTGTTTTCAGATTATTGGCTTAAACTGATTAGTTTAGTCTGGTTTTGGGCTCTATTTTTAGCCTTTATCTTTTGCTCCGGTGATGCAAGTAGAGGAGCCAGCTGAACAGGTACCAGAGTCCTGACAGGTGGGCTGATGCTTAAGGAAGCGAGTGTAGCCGCAGCCCGTCCCAGCTGAAAACAAAGAAGCACTGCTATGGCGGGTGGGGTTCTGGGTGTGTGCGCGCATGAAAGACACCTTTCACCAGACTGAGGTGGAGGAATTGTGGTCAATGAGGAAGTGGCAGCAGGTCCGAGCAAAGGGCATGTGTTTTCTCGGAAATGGCAGTCTTGGACCAAGTTCATATTTTGTTTGGGGAAAAACTCTCAGTAGTGCCACCTAGTGTCTGGAATGCTGTAACTAGTTATGGATGGATGGATGGATAGATAGATAGGACTTTATCAATCCCACAGTGGGGAAATTTGTGCATTACCACAGCTCAAGACAGATAGCAAGAAACGAGTACAAGAGTAATACCAAGAATATAAAATACAAGAATAAGAATACAGAAAATAAAATGATAAAAACACTACAACAGTATTACCTATGTTCACCCACACACAGCATGTACTGTAAAATGAATAGTGGGTTGTGGAAAAAGTGAAAGTCATAATAATACATGTAGTGGCTAAAGGGAGGGGGCTACTCGTGTTTGGTGTGGGCCTTCAGGAGGGTACCTTCGGTGTGGGGGGTTATTAGTCCTTATTGCAAATCTATATATGTGCAAGCAACCCCTTCCCCAGATACACTGAGTAGAAATCGCATCAGTCGGCATGGAGCTGTTGCACGGTTGTCCCTCAGATAAGGTCTGTTTTACAGTCCTGTGGATTGGCTGTCATGTGCTACACATTTACTCATTGCCATACGGCATTCAGGGCTGTGACATTCCGGCGTGCTCCCTTGCAACGGACTGGAACCTCACTTAAGATGTACTATATGTCACACTCTGGGTAGGCTTCAGATGCACTCGGCTACAACTGGATGAGCAGACACTGAAAACCGATGGATTTCATGTAGCCATGTTATTGACCATTTGCATCTTCCATAAAGGACTGTATTGTCTCACTAAAAACAAGTTTAATATCCAATATATTTGGTATACATCAATTACCAATTAAGGCAAATTTTCTTTTGCTAGTTTTGTATTTTTGCCAAATATTAGATATGGGAAAATGGTATTATATATGGCTTTATTTTAGTTAACATCTGAATGGTTAATGAAGAGTAAAGATGAATACAGAATATTATTTGAAGTCAGAAATATCTTGGGTTTCATTGAGGCGGCACTGAAGCGGTCAGTCCATTAGGTCAGACAGTGGCAACCTAGAATGCCATTTACTGAGGGGCCCAGACCTTCAAATCAGCTGGTATCACACCCTACCGCTCCTCCCAGCAAAGAGCAAGCAGCTCGGGGCATCACCTGAAACAGTGCAACTGGGAATTGGAGGTGACATGTAAACACCCTAATATATAATTTGGCTTCAAAAAAATACTTCACATTTAGATTAAGTTCTCTTCCCCCCAACAACAAATTACAACAGGCAAACAGCAAAGAATTCTGATGTAATCCTATTTGTCCAAATCTTTCATTAAGTATCATATTTCATTAATTACAGTCAATTGTTCTTAATGAGTGTTACTTATCCAGTGTTGATTCCTTTTTTTTTTGGGGGGGGGGGGGTGGAGTTTAAAGTTTAAATTATTGCTATGAAAAGCCTCATTAACCGCCTGCTGTCATTCAAATGACATATTATTGCCAGTCAGACTTATTTCGGTAAATTCCCGCCCAATAACTCTGATGCCTTAGGCTACATTAAGGTATTGTAAAAATGAAACCGCAATTGTGTTTTACCATTACGTGTATTAGTTTTGCTGTCAACACAAATTCGGTGATTCATTACATAAACTGACACTTTTTACGAATAAACAATATGTTTACACATAAAAAAAAATTTCAAATCCAGTCTGCTTCAGTCAGGATCAGCTTTTGGAGATAAACTAATAATGCAGATATTCATTTTATTTCATAACAAAAGAATAAAAGATCTTTATCCGATATTCAATCTTTATCAATTATATTCCCAAGAATTAAATTTGGCACGCGTGTACAGTTAAATAATATGCAACTTATCCCAATCATATTTGGTTCTGCTTTTAACGTAACGCTTGAAAAATGCAGCTAGAGATAAAAAAAATCTGCTCTACATAATTTATTTATTTTTTTTAAATCCGTGTTGTTTATGTGGAACGTGGCGAAAACGTTAGGGTTGGCATGATAGGCCGGTCCTTACCTGCTCTTAGGAAGTCTTCAAAAGTCAAAAATCTACTTTTTAATACTGAACACTTCATAAAAAGGGACATAAAAAAATCACTTCAAAGTAAAAACACGCGCTCCTTGGCCGTAATATGAAATAAAAATTTAGCAAGGAATATCCCACTGAACCCCCCCCACACCCCACACACTGTGGCTGGTATGAAACACCTGTTCGTCTTGGCACTCGTTTTTTTTCTTTTTCTTTTTTTCCCCCAATATTTTTCTTGCCCTTTTAAAAGATACATTTTTATGATTATTAGCGGGTGGAGCTAGATTGAGATCTCGCCCAATGGATGCCACTCCCGCTTACGGTAAATAGCCTACCTCTAAGTTACCGGACCTACAAAATATTTTTTCCTTGTTTCATTATCGTGTTTCCCCCACACCCCCACCCACCATTTGAATACTATATAAGATCTGCATCAATAGTTATTGTTTCACATGTGCAGACATCTTTGCAACGCGTCTGATCAGATACTTGTAGGAAGGCTGAGGTAACTTCTAGTGCAGCCAGTGCATCTTTACTCTTAACGCAGTACCGTTATGTGCGTAATATCAATATTGAATATATGTGTTTTAGTAACTGCGCTCCTTCTTTTAGTCTGTTTTGCTTATTAAAGTATTAATATATTTAAATAGGCTTAGTTATAAAATATTTTTGTTTACTTTTTTCCATTTAAGCAATTCGTTGACAAAATGAAAGTACTTCAAGAAGAGAACGTGAAAAATACACGCCAAGCGCAGGTGGTCAAGGTACTGAATTTTCAAAAAAAAAATAAAAATTCAAAGTTTATTTATACGTATATCGTATTTGTGTTTTTAATCTATACCCGCTGCCCTTCTCGGGACAGAGAGCGCCCGCCGGCAGGTGCCCGTTCTTACACGTCCGCAACCTGATCGACGGTTCAAACTGTCAGGACACTTTGCATCATAAAGCTGTTAAGGTATGAAACCTATAATGACAATTATTTTCATTTCAGCGCACAACACGATGTTGGCAAATTGTCATAGTAATATTTATCTAGTTTATAAAAGCCATGGGTTGCTTTTTGTTTATTAGTTAAAATCACTGTGATGTCGCGTTTAACGCATGCGGTCTTAGGGATTAATGTGTTTTATAACTTTGTGCATTTTTAATTTTGAATTCTCCAGATTGAATACTTGTTGAATTATCTATCTGTCAGTCTGTATGTCTGTGCTATTTCTGTAAATATATTAGTAAGTGTTATAGATTACATAGTAAAGTGAATGTTTTAAATCTTTGGTAACGTTAACTATCCATGTATCAGTACATTATGAGTTCATAATTTATTTAGTGACTACAGTTTCGTTAGTCAAGGGTTCCAAGTGAGCCTGATTAAGATGAGGGAACATTACATTAGAAAATAAGGACTTTTGTTGTTCTTAGGGGACAATTCCAAAATGCAGCTGCTTAGCTAACAGTAATCTTTGTCATTTTTAACCTATTTGGAATTTCTTAATATTTCAATATATTTCTAAATTTATATTGAATATGTAAATTTCTTGACAAAAAAACTGAGGAAGTTTTGAGCTTATAAATAATAACTTGTAACCAAAACATATGTACTTTTACCCTCCCCTAGAATCAGCTGTGTACATCAAAAGTATGTGAGAATTCCAAAATGACACCCAAGTCCCTGGTGGTGGGGCCGAAGAAATGCCCCGCATCCTCAGACGACATCCTAGTGCAAGCCATTGACTTCATCAACCAGTACTACCACTCTCAGAAAATGTGAGATGGCCAACAGAGATATTATTAAAGAAATATTTTCGAATGCGTTTTTCATATCAAATGCGTTCATGTAAATTCTAAATAATGTGCTCTGTTTCAAAAGCAATGCCATGACTAAGATACAGATCTGGATAAGAATAAATCACCAAGTAATAACAACTAATAGACAGTAATACATAATAGTACATTTAGTGTGCAATTAAATCAGGGGTAGCCAATCTTATCTGCAAAGGACAGGTGTGTGTGCGGGTTTTCACTGCAACTCCCTAATTAGATCACTAATTAGAGGCCTGATTGGCTGAAAGAGTCCTCACACCTGGGTTTGAACTGCTGACTTACAAGTTATCCCAAAAACCTGCAGACACACCGGCCCTTTGCGAATAAGACCGCTACCCCTGAATTAAATGATGTGTATGATTAGTACTGATGTGGCATAGCGCTAAGATGCATATGGTTTTGCGTATTAGGTTGGCATGGATTAATTTTCCATGTTTTATGCTGATTTAGAGTCATACATCAATTTTATATCATCATTGTAATGATAATGTATTATAAGTTAAATGCATTATAATATAGTTATAATACATTATAAGATAATACTAAATTAGATTAATATTAAAGTTGAGCCAGTACTACTGTTGTGTGAAATGGAATTTGAGTGACTTATTCCCTCATATTGATTTGTAGTGCTAAACCTGAAGACCATCTTGCTCGTGTGGAAGCTGTCGTCAAGGAGATAGATGCCACAGGAACTTATCAGTTGACCATGGAAGAGCTGGTGTTTGGGGCCAAACAAGCATGGCGAAACGCCCCGAGGTGCATTGGCAGGATCCAGTGGTCGAACCTGCAGGTGAATAGCAAAGGCCATCCAAGGCCACGTCCTAATTTCACCCCAACCCATATGAGTAGTATAGAACGTAGCAGAATCGTTCCTTAATTTCCTAAATGTGCTTCTCCATTGGTACACAGGTGTTTGACGCACGAAAGTGCAGCACGGCCAGAGAAATGTTCGACTTCCTGTGCAGGCACATAGAGTTCGCCACCAACGGAGGGAACTTGAGGTTGGTTGACGTCTTCCAGATTCTCCAGTGCTGGTATTTGGCTCTAGGTTATTATTCAAACCGTAAGAGACGGGCCAGAGTTCTGCCTTTTGGTAAAACGGTCTTTGTCGCGTTCCCCAACAGGTCCACAATTACGATTTTCCCCCAGAGAGGGGATGTTAAGCATGACTTCAGGGTGTGGAACAGCCAGCTGGTGCGGTACGCTGGGTACCACATGTCGGACGGGAGTATTCTAGGCGACCCAGCCAACACTGAGTTCACAGAGGTAGCTTTCAGAGACGTCTGATGTTTATAACCCCCGTTGCTCCTGTTTTCTGTCTCATGCTATTCAGAACCTCACTGTAACGCCACACTCCTCCCCCTCTCCTTAGCTTTGCATCCAGTTGGGCTGGACACCGAAATATGGCCGCTTTGATGTGCTGCCTCTGGTCCTGCAAGCTAACGGTGAAGATCCTGAGGTCTTTGAAATTCCTCCAGAGCTCGTCCTGGAAGTGTCAATGGAGCATCCGCAGTGAGTCTGACTAACACCTCCCGTGAAAATAAATCGTATAAATACTGAGGGTTCAGTATCAGGAATTCATTAGCTACTCATTTGGTTCTAGGCCAGCCTGCCAATGTATTGAACATGTAGTACTTGATGTAAAATAGAAGCGTATCACGGAAATAGACACATGGTCATTTTAAGAAATCGAAGGAATGTTAGCCTGTTAGAATATTGACATTCTAAAATGATTACAAATGCGTAGGTCTTGAGAGCCAGAGTGTATCTGATTTTCATTACACCTCATCCCGTATTTGCCTAATTAAATCAATTGGGTTTTTTTAATGACTGAATTAGACCAGTCTCCTTTCTCTGGAGAGCTAAAAATTTAAGGAGACCTTTCAAACCAACTGGCCACTGCAATTTGGGGGCCAGTGCTAATCTGGAGAGGCCTACACCCAACTGAATGCATTGTTGGGGTACATTCTTTCACCCGATATTAAACAATTGAAACCCAGAGCCTAATTATCTAGGAAGCTGATTTCTCTGCCTCCTTAAATACCAGCCACTTAAAACCAGTTCATTAATCTCTACGAGCAGAGCCAGAGGTTAAATCAAGCATTTTAAGTGCACTAGTGGAATGGTGGCCTCTTTCTGTAGGATTAACGTCCCGAGCGAATTCCCACATCACTAATTACACACCTCAGAACCATCCATAATTTTCTGAAATCGTGTCTTCTCTTGTTGTCCTGAGGATCGATTATTATTATAGTCAGTTTTTCATATTAGAAAGATGACAGGAGAAGCTTATGTTTTGTCAGTGCCAGGAAGTAAACAGCTACTCAGGTGACTCCGAATGCATCAAATAACAGAAATGTTTGTACAATATTTAATCATTATGAGGCATTAATTAATATATTTGCTGCTATAGTATACTACACTATACTGCATATGTACTACTAGTATATTTTACTGTACTATACTTACTACTACTACATATTACTATGCTATGCTATTGTGTACTATACTTTATTACATAAAGTCATTGAGTATCTAAACCGTTTAACTTTGTATAGAAGTGCGGCTCTTTTACGGTTTTTGCAAAAATGGACATATTGCGTGGCTGTAAGCCTGATGACCTCCCACCTTGCCCAGGTATAAGTGGTTTGAGGATCTGCAGCTCAGGTGGTATGCCCTCCCCGCAGTCTCCAACATGTTATTGGAGGTGGGGGGCCTGGAGTTTCCTGCCTGTCCCTTCAATGGCTGGTACATGGGCACGGAGATCGGGGCGCGGGACTTCTGTGACCCCCAGCGATACAACATGCTGGAGGTGAGGATGGTCACTCCTTCTCATGTTATATAGAGGAATATGAGTAAGTGATGTAAACTTACATTACAAGGTGTCAGTCAAACCCAGAGCTGGTCTTTCAGTGATTCTAGGTCCACGTAAAAGGGTTTTCTATATTATCGAGTATCTTATCAGAGTAATACTGTGGCACGGGTGTGCAGTGGTTAGCACCGTTACCTCACACTTCCAGGACCAGGGTTCGAGTCTCTGCCACAGATCCGTGTGTGTGGTGTTTGCATGTTCTCTCCGTGTTGTCGTGGGGTTTCCTCCCAGATTCCGGGGCTGTGCAGAGACTGATTGAAGGGCCCAAAGATAAAAAAAAAAGTACCTTTAAAGCTTGCGCACAAGTTAACATTAAATAGTTTGGGGCGGAACAGGCAGGTGTTAAGGCTCCCCCAACCCCCCGAAAGCACAATGACAACAAAAGCATTTCAAAAATCAAAATGAACTACAAGACTGACTGAAATAAAATAAAAATGCATAGTTCTATTTTAAACTTCTGTTTTTGAGTTCAAAAACCTGTTTCCAGGCTATCAGTCTATCAACCTGCCAGGTGTCCCTCCTCTAACTAATTGATAGTAAGTGATAGTATTGCAGCGAGCCAGCCATAAATGTGAAAGCTCGCCGTGGAACCATTTTGAGTGTGGCGCAAGTTCTAATTGTTTGTTTGTGGTGCACGGCTTAAGAGAAAGGAACTAAGTAAAGACATGCTTTACTTTCTGCCACAAACAGTTTGTTTATAAACAAGTTGTGGATCACCACACCATGAAAAGAAACGGGACCAAAATACGAGGTAACTTTAAAACCAGCAGTATTACACAAGCTGGAATTTCTTGCTTAGCCAGATAACTTGTCAGAATTAAGGTAGTCTGAGCTACATTTAAGTGTAAGATGTAGTCCATTTAGCTCAGACTACCTTTAATCCAACAAACTGGCTATGCAAGAAGTTCTGCTTCGTAAAATACCCCTTAGGGCTGTCAAATGATATTTTTTTTTATCGTGTTTAAACATAGTCACAGTATATTCCGTATAGGAATGCATTAATCTTTTTCAAACAAAATAAACAAAGCAACAACGTTTCCTCGCCTTTCCCCTCAGTCAGCATCCCGGTGAATCTGGCATTTTGTGCAACGTCATGCCCAAAGTTCTTGCGTTTACAACCAATAAAGAATGCTATATATTTCAATTAAAAATCTTTCCACATACTATTTTCCCATTACGTTGCCACATGTGTTAGCACAATCGAAGATTACTTATTAACTTAAGTTACTGCTTTAAAACAAATGCTAATGAGTTGACTTTTATGGCCCCTGTTAACAATACAGAATCTGCATGATAAAACTATGTGTGTCTAACAAGGCCCTCTGGCTGATTCAGTCACTCAAACTTAAAAAGAGGGTTTCTACTCTTCATTGAATCAGGGACGTCGTGTAGGTTACTATGTGAATTGACAGCCTTTTTACCGTCCTGTAAGATCCTAAGCCCAATTCTGGTGGTTCTAGAGGTCGAGTTAGCGGTCTGCTCCTTGACCGGAGGAACGGCCCCACGGCGTAACTGAGGGAAGTGAAAGACACACGCATCTCTGTGGTTATGCTCTAGGACTCGGTGTTTTTTAGAGCCGTTGCCTTTATTTGAAAATGTTTTGTGCTGTGAGTCTTCATCTGAGGGCTTCTTTTTAGAAGCTAAAATTGAAACTAAATTATGAAGCTCAGTAAAAAAAAAATGCAAGCTGAAATAAAAATGGCGGAAGCTCATAAAATCGAATTTAAAATAAAAAAGAAGCAAAAATGAAAACGTGGTAAGATTAAAACTACTTTTTAAATCTGAAATTAAGGTTACCTTGGTCACACTCCCTTGTTCCAGCACATTTAAATTATTATTCACTTTCTCCTTTTCTGTCTCTGCTTCGCTCTCAAAGACTGTTGGCAGCAAGATGGGCCTGGAGATAGATAATCCCTCTTCGCTCTGGAAGGACGTGGCCTTAGTAGCCGTCAATATCGCTGTCATGCACAGCTTCCAGGTACAGCCACCTGTGCGTTACACTCTGGGGGGGGGAGGGGGGGGCTGGCTACTATCGCTGTTTCACAACACCAAATATGCGGAAACTTCCAGAAGATTTCCAGAAGCAAACTTGACCAAATGAAATGTATGAGGAAATATTTCTGGTATTTGTTCCCGATAATTGGAAGTCCCGGGTATCACCAGGAAAGAAGTAGGGGCATGGATACCCTGGCAGATTCAGGGGGCCCAGTAATTTACAGGGGTACTTAAATATGTGAAATTATACATAGAACTGGGCAGGTGGGGTGGGCAAGGTGACATTCTTTCATGGGACCCAGAATTTCTAGCTACAGCCCTGGGTGTTGATATGTTTCAGATTATTCATTTAATCACGCTGGGACAATGAAGTAAATGTCAGCACGCGGAAGTTCAGTGTTTCATGTATGAGATTAGTCACTAGCAGTGGCTTCCAGGAAATGTAATGACCGGTGCCTGGTTTTCATATGGGGGGGGGTGTTACAGAAGCATAATGTGACCATCACGGACCATCACACCGCCAGTGAGTCCTTCATGAGACACATGGAGACTGAGTTCCAGCTGCGGGGGGGCTGCCCAGCTGACTGGACCTGGCTGGTTCCACCCATGTCCGGCTCCATCACACCTGTCTTCCACCAGGAGATGGTCAACTATGTCCTCTCGCCTTTCTTTTACTATCAGGTACCATGACCACCTCCTTGCCTTAACAAGCTTCATTAATAATTAATAATAATACAGTATATTAATAATTAAACACATGAGTTGCCTTCAGTTATCCATCATGAAGCGAGATTTGTCTGGTACCACAGGTACCTCAGTTTCGATGGGTTTTTCGTTCATTCACATACATTTAGCCCAGGCCACCTTAAATCTGACATGTTATCTTGCAAACTTACAAGTTCCAGCTTCATAATACATAATTTACAAGCCCCAATTCAATCGAAGAACACATCGACTTAGCCCTAGCACTAAGTGTACTGCCTTAGTAGCCCTAGCACTAAGTGTACCTAGCTGTTATTGGGTAGGTTCCACAATTTTTCTGTGTGCTATATTCAGTTGCAGCCGCGTGATTGGCTGTTTGCATTAGCAAGCAGGTGTAGTTAATGAAGTGGTCAATGAGTGTGGAGTAGATTTATTGCTATATCCAGAATACTGAATATCAAGCACTCTTAGCCGCGCATGTCAAATTTGCATGTTTTATCGTTCGTCTAAATTGGCCATCATTTCTATCATTTCCTCATCTGCCTTTTTTTCTTCTTTCACGCTTTTTGCAGCCAGATCCCTGGTTAACACACAACTGGAAAAATAACGTGTGGAGAAAAGGGAAACTCGTGTCTTTCAAAGGACTAGCCAGGTAAAACACAGAATGATCAGCTGGTGCGACGCATAGCGTCTGCTGCAGACAGACATCGTCACCGCGGGCCGGACCGTCAAACTCATGAAACTGCGTCTTTCTGCAGAATGGTCCTCTTCTGCTCCACGGTGATGCGCCGCTTCATCGCTCAGAGGGTACGCTCTACTGTAATTTACGCTACAGAGACGGGCAAATCACAGTCCTTCGCCAAAAAACTCAACTCGATGCTGAACAGTGCCTTCAATTCCAGGGTAAGAGACCCGCCTCCCTTGACTACTAGAGAGCCAATGGTCTTACAAACATGTGACCTTAGTCCTCCATTGGTTGTACTCAAGTAATTATTTATACAAACAAAATGAGAAACGAGAGCCATCTTTTAATGCATATTTCGGGTCCTAAAAGCTATACTGGAAGTAGACCCCATCGTGTATGTGTAACTGGTTCTGGCCTCATGCAGGTACTGTGCATGCATGACTATAACGTCGCTGACCTGGAGAAAGAGTCCTTTCTGGTTGTGGTAACCAGCACCTTTGGCAATGGAGAATCCCCAGAGAATGGAAAGGTCTGCATTTATAAGGACCTTTCAACAGCCTCTATGACACTTTCCCACTGATTATTAGTCAATGAAGTTGACTTTCTCTGTCCTTGTTCGTGTCTTCATCTTACAGAGCTTCTGGAAGCATCTTTATGCCTTGCCGTGCCTTACAAACAAATTCAGGTACATCCCTCACGGAAAGAACATTTTTAAATTAATTTGAGGAAGCATTTCTTTACACAGCGTGTAGTTTAGCGAGTAGTAGTTCAGTAGTAGTAGTGTAGCGAGTCGTATGGAATAGTCTACCTGCTAGTGTAGCGAAAGCTGAAACCCTGGGTTCCTTTAAATCAGAGCTAGATGAGATTTTAACAACTCTGAGCTATTAGTTAAGTTCTCCCCGAACGAGCTTGATAGACCGAATGGCCTCCACTCGTTTGTAAATTTCTTATTTTCTTAAAAACTGCCCCTAAAGCTAAGGAGATGGCTGGCTGGATGGAGTTGGGTAATGCTGGGTCTTCTCTTGCTGCATAGATACTGTGTGTTTGGCCTGGGCTCCAGCATGTACCCTCAGTTCTGCGCTTTCGCCCGGTCTGTGGACACCAAGCTTGCGGCTCTTGGGGCCAAGCGCCTGACCTCCATGGGAGAGGGCGACGAGCTGGGCGGACAGGACAAAGCCTTCATCGTCTGGGCCAAGAAAGCCTTCACGGTAGGCCAGCACAATGTTTTTATTTTGCTGTAATTTTGTATTTGTTAAAAAAAAATAAAAAATCACTGGTTCATGTTGTGTCTTTGCTGTCTCTGCGTCCCCCGATCGTTGCCGTCGATTTCTGGGCTACAGGATGCCTGTCTGGAATTTGGAATCAAGACCCAGCTGGATATCCGGCTGCCGGGGATGGACCAGCACACCGATGACTGGGACCCAAGGAGATACCAGCTGCAGCACAAAAAATCCTCCCAAGACCACATCAGCGGTAAGCCTCTTCCTGTCTGAGTCGACTGCACATATCACCACATAGGATCCCTTAAATGATAAATCCAAATGCCTTCTAGTCGTGTTTTACAGGCTCCACCAAGTTGTACATTACATTCATGTTTTTGGTGCATCTTCTCATCTTCATCTGCAGCCCTCTCAGCCATCCACTCCAAGAAAATCCTCTCCATGAAGCTGAAGAGAAGGCAGAACCTCCAAAGCTCTCAGTCGAGGTGCAGGGGCCCGTCACGTTCTCCTATCCTATCCTGGACTTGAGATGCATGCTTCTCATTGGCTGACTCTTAAACACGAGGCTTTTGATTCTCATCATATTTGGTTTAACTGTCCCTTGCTCGAATCATGCTGGCAGGGAATAAATTATACTGGAATCGGTCCATGTCAAGAGATGTGCAGACCTTTGATATCCAGTTAAATCAGGAGTAAAAAAATCAGTAGATATTTTTTCTCCTAAGACATTACAAGATATATTAAACAGGTTATGGTGTTCTTGAGATCCAGATTTTACTTAAAACCAGACAAAAGTACAAATATATGGCCCTGTTTTGGTCATACAAAGACATGTGACTTACTACCATAATGTACATGCATACGTTTTATTTGTGCACGTGGCTTAATTTTCATAATAGATGGTCTATTAATATATGGAAATGAAGTATGAGTATCAGTAAAGTACGTGAGCACAGCAGGCCATGTATCGCAGAAGACGACTTCTTATGATGAAATCTGCAGTGTTTCAGGGTACGGTGTGGCACGCGGGAAGGTGCCAATCGTTATGACATTTTATGTTCCAGCCGCGCCACGATTCTGGTGGAGCTGGAGAGTGATGCCGGTGCGGAGGGCGTGCAGTACCTGCCCGGTGACCACGTTGGGCTTTTCCCGGGGAACTCGACGCAGCTGGTCACCGGCATCCTTAAGCACGTCGCCAACCCGCCTCCCAGCAATCAGAGTGTGCAACTCCAGTATCGATCGGGCACAAGTGCAAGTATGTTGCTCCAGGGACTGTGTGGCCCTGCTTTCTGGAAAAAAACAAACAAAAAAAACAATGCATGTCCCTTTGGATATAAGCATCTGCCAAATCAGACAAACTGTAACAAACATGAGTAACATAACATTTGGGATTCAGATAAAGTTCACCATGGCAACCAAATAGGTCATGAAAAAGAATATGCTTCGCCTCAAGGATATACTTTCTCTGTGCCACAGATGGAGACGAAGGCTGGCAGGCCAACGACCATATCCCAGCATGCACTCTGTCCCAGGCACTGACCCACTTCCTGGACATTACCACACCCCCTTCGCAGAATCTTCTTCACAAGCTGTCTCAGCTGGCTGGCCAGGAGGCTCATCGGCAGAGGCTGTTGAAGCTGTCTCGGGTGAGCACACCTGCAGCACTGGACCTTCTCTTCCAGTCTGACTTACCCTCAGCTGCACCCCAGACAGCGTAATATGTCCTCCTACTCTCTTCTGTCCCTCCGAGGGTATTGAAAACAGCTGAGAGCATAATTCAGTAGCCATAAATTTTTGCAGTTATTGCTATTGCTTAGTAGACTAAAAAGACTGGAATGGTTTTTAACTCTGCTGGACAATCTACTGAGGCAATTTAGGCTGAGTACCTCATTTAGGAGGTATATGAGAAGGCGCTCACTTTTCAGTCGTAAGTCCAGGTACTCAAGCACTCTACTATTTTATGACCAAGTTTATCCTTTAGGTGAATGTTTTAGATACCATTAAGCACTGTGACGCAGGAGTACAAAGGCAGGGATGTGAAGTTGAGAATGTCGTACTGAATCTTGTAGGACACCGAGGAGTACAATTCCTGGAAAGCATTTCACAAGCCTACCTTCTTGGAGGTTCTGGAGGAATTCTCCTCCTTGGAGCCCCCGGCGACTTTCCTGCTCAGTCAGCTGCCTCCTTTAAAGCCCCGCCTCTATTCCATAAGCTCCTCCCCTGAACTCAACCCCAGGGAGATCCATCTTACTGTGACTGTGGTCAACTATCATACACAAGGTACGGAGTTTCTGCATGACTCAAAGCGCTGGCCGTCGGGTGGCTGTTTCTGGGTGGTGACATCTGACCTTCACGTTCCAGATGGACAAGGTCCAATGCATCATGGTGTGTCCAGCACCTGGCTGAACACCATCAAGGAGGGAGACGTGGTGCCTTGCTTTATCCGCAGGTATGACACACCAGCATCCGTCACCTTCTGTGCCTGAGATGCACCTGGCCTTTCAGCCCTGTAGAGATATATCCAGCCATTATTAAACCAACCCCAGGCCAGCTGCAAATGCTGTACCATGTTGTTCATGTTGGGCCATTCAGAAGGTGCTTATCGGGTCTGTCTCTCACTTTCAGCTCCAGTGATTTTCACCTCCCAGCGGAGCCCAGCTCTCCAGCCATCCTAGTGGGGACGGGCAGCGGCATTGCCCCCTTCAGGGGCTTTTGGCAACAGCGGCTGTATGACATGCAAACTAAAGGTAACATGGGAAAAAGTTTCTGTGATTAACGTTCCCATGGCTTGTAGCACGCATCACTGTAACACTGTAACATTCTCATGGCCTGTGGCACGCATCACTGTAACACTGTAATGTTGCCATGGCCTGTGGCACGCATCACTGTAACACTGTAACGTTCCCATGGCCTGTGGCATGCATCACTGTAACACCTTTCATGAAAAAATAGTTTTGACTCCGAACACCAGGCCTGGGAATCAACCTGAGCTCATAATTTGTTCTGATTATTATTCCCAAATAATATATACAAGTCATGGGGAAAACGCATAAATTAGCAAGATCGATCTCGAGATTTTGTGAATCGATATTGAGTTATCAAACCAGTACCAAGAGCAACCATAAAATTGATATTTTTCCCCACCCCTACTGACCACTGCAGTCTTCACTGGCTGTCTTGCCTGTATATTTACGCTATTTGGTCTTGTTGTCTTGTGTGTCCAGGTGTGAGAGGCGCACCCATGACACTAGTGTTTGGTTGCCAAAGTTCAGACAAAGACCACATCTACAAAGAGGAGACCCAGCAGATGATGAAGACTGGGGTGCTGAATGACGTCTTTCCTGGATATTCTCGCGAACCTGGCCACCCTAAGGTGTGTTTTTATAACTTAATTATGTCATCTGAGTATCCAGTTGTGTGTAGAAGCGAAGATTCATACTTAAATTCTTGTTTGCTCCTAATATGGACCATAACCTCATTGTTTGCTAAAATGAAATCAATTATCAAAGAAAGAGTCCATAAAGTTGAACGTGCCGGTGTATATTAGCACAACATATACTGAACTATTGGGATGACCCTGTTTCCTTGTGGTCTCCATAATCAGATGTACGTCCAAGATGTCTTAAGGGAAAGGTTGGTACGGGAAGTGGTGAGGGTCCTGCACTGGGAACAGGGGCATCTCTATATCTGTGGGAATGGAAGAATGGTCCAGGATGTAACCAACACAGTGCAGGACATCCTGGCCAAGCAGCTGGAATTGAATCCCTCCGCTGCCGTGGAATACATGGCCCAGCTTAAGGTAGGCATTGTTTTTTGACAAGAACACAGCATATTTGTTGATATAGCAACAGTGAGTAAATGGAACCACCATTTCTGGTTGCCATTGGAAATATGTACAGTCAAACTTTGAGATATTGTGGTTGTATTGATCATCAGGCAGCTATACCAATGTAAAATCATGATTTATTTGTTACCATCATTCACCTCGCTGTTCTGTTTTTGACAGTTCGAGAAGAGGTTCCATGTAGATGACTTTGGAGCAACTGTCCGCAAATAACAGAAGCTAAATTGTGATCAGGCTTCGCAACAGGTCGAGAGAGCGGCGCAAACTTGGAGTCGAGGGATGGAGTCTCAGTCTTATAATCTGAACTTCAAGTTAATGGCTCACTTAGTTGAAATACATTCCTCTGCCAGTCTTCTGTTTATACAACAGATAGTTGTTGCCAGCCAAAATCCCGAGTGGACGCTGTGTGAGGGAGGAACAAGCATAAGGGAGCAGTTCCAGGCGTCACAGGCTGTGAAAATTATTTACAGTTCAATTTCAAGTGAGAAAAATATGTGGCGATTGTGCAGTTATTTTTGTTCTCTTTCATTACATGGATGTAATTACAACTTGGTCATTTACAACCTGTTCCTGTTCCCTTTTTGTACTTTTGTGCATTCACTATCTGATTGTACAATCTCTGTTTATACAGTTTTATGTTTCTGTACATGAAAAATGGACACACCGCAATTTATTGCCCTTCATAGCTTGCTGATAATCTCACTGTGTTGCATCCTTAAATAGAATTTTTTAAGCACTAATTGTTTTTAGAACTTTCTACATTTTTTAAAGGTTTTTGTAACAAAATAAACCAGTATATTACTTAGTAGTGCATGATTAGGGCTTGTTTAACAATAGTACCATACTACATGATGTATTGTGAAACTTGGTATGTGTCCAATTTGTAAATAATTTTGATGAAGTTAAAATAAACATTTTAAAAAATGAGGGGAAAAAAGTTGCAATTCAATGTGGAAGCCTTACTACATTAATCTGAAACCCAATAGCAGCTGTATTCTAGTGCTCGCTTTTACTTCAAGTTCTATAATGGCCTAATTATGCAGCTCTAAATGTGAGTATTAAAGTCCTTTTGAATGTTGAAGAACTGCAAAGCATGGTGTGGATGGGGCCTATCATTGGCCACTAACTATCCATCCTTTTCCTGTAGCTGCTTATTCTGTTCATGGTCACAGGGGGTCTGAAGTCTATTAGTTTACTAAGTAAACTTACTCATTAACACAAATAGCCAAACTGAGAGTTGCATGGCTACAACCCTATTTACCATTGATCTCCAACCATTTTTTACAGTGAGAAATACATTAACAAAGAAAATAATCCTAGGAGCTACCAAGTCACAATTAAGCTTGGGAAGCTTGGTATTTTTCTGACTGGGGTGAGACGAGGGGGTTTTGTCTTGTTGATCGACTGGTTGGTAACCACTGCAAATGCTAGAGAGGGTGATGGGATACAGAAGTTCATTCACTGTGAGACTAAGCATTAGTATGAACAAGACACATGATCAAAGTGTTTTTTGATTATGGGTAGCAGAAGTGGTGACTCCAGCATCTCAGAAACCACTATCCTGGTATTTTTACACACAACATAGTTTATATATAAATTTATCTCATCTCCAGTCAATGGCAGTGTTCAGTGTAAATGTAAGTCACTAGTGAACAGGAAGACCACAAATGTAAAGGTAACAGCTCAGTGCAACGGTGTAATATGTTTGACATCTCTGAACACACAAGCAGTTAAATCTTGCAGCAAGTTTAGAGGCAAAGGGAAGTCCGACTCATTACTAGGCAGGGGTGCCTAATGAAGCGACCAGAGTGTATAAGCAGGGTTGCCATCTTCGGTCAGCTGGCTGGCATGAGATTTTCGAATCCAGACAAGTCCGCACACATGTATGTAACAGTTTTATTCCCTTATAAATAGTCTGCAGGGTTTGCAAACTACCCCAATGGTTTTGATGTAGCTAATTTTAGGTTTATAGTGGAATAATATAAATTTGCCGCATGAGGTTTTGCATGAGAGTGAGAGTCTGTGAGTGTGAGTGTCATGCCTGATGCGTGAGAATTGGCAGCCCTGTATAGGTATTTACTTAACCCACTGTAACTGTGATAGTCTAACCTAATCATGACTGCTCAGCTTAGGATTGACGCTCACTCATAAGTATTGGGAACTTTACACTAAGTAATTCTCTGAAAGATTAACATAATTTTATAATCATTATTCATCCTAATAAAATGTATCCATAACATGAAATAGTTACTATCAACTTTTCGAATTTCTTATCACGTTCACGAAAAATGCATTTTAAGGGCAATCTTATTCCTATTAAAGTGTTTAGTATGTTTCATTGGTCAATTGACTTTGACTTTGCAGTTCCGTTTCACCCGGAAGTGACGCAAGCGGACGGCCATATTGCTTTCCGCCAGGCGCCGTAGCGAATGTTCACCGACTTGACATTTGCAGTTTTGGAAAACAGATCATGTCCTACTCAAGTGTATAAAGGAATCTCCTGTTATAGTGTAGCATAGTCAGAGGTTACAACCCGACAATGGCTGGAAGCCGACTTGAAAAGTTTGGCACCATATTCACGCGGTAGGTTTGAAACCAGTTGTACTTGGATGCGTTGCGTTCGCCGTTTTGACTAAACACATGAGAAACGCACTTCAAGGTTAAAAGGCGAGCTGCTCTTCGACTTGGCATGCTTTTCCCAAATTGTATTGCATTAAAGATTAATTATTCGGCCATTATTTGCTATAGATATATGACAAATTTCATGGCTGTTTTTGGGTCAATTAACAATAATTTCTCTACAGGGTATATATAGTCTTGCATGGGTCACATTATACCCTTGAATGCATTGAATATTTTCGTCAGATATTGTGTTAGCTGTACGTTTTTGTTAAACCTGACGTTATATTTTTAGAAACCGCGCTTCAAGCTCCCTAATATTAGGAGCTTAAGAGCTAGCTTTAGCATTAAATTCTAGAATCAGACGATCACTTCAACTTTCTGTCTCCCTGTGTAGGATGGGCGATTTAATTCGCGGTGGAGTTGTGAAAGCAAAGGATGTTCCTGTCTGGTATGATGTATACGCTGCTTTTCCACCGAAGAAGGATCCTCTGTACGTGAAGCCAATGGCTAAGAGATACGGGAAAGTGACAGTAACTGTGCCTGAAATATTCTACAAGGAGGATGCGGTTCGCGCGTAAGTTAGCTTTTGTTTTGTACCCAAGGGCCCATACCTTTTAGTTACAGACATGGGTGTTTTTAAAATCTGCTATGTAATTGCATGTAACTGTGCTATGTAAAATCTTAAATTGCGTGAAGCGTAGATATGGGAAACTGGCAGCAAAGTGTGAGGCACACGAGGAAAACGTGGGAACGATGTTAAGCAGTGTAAGGCCAGCAGGTGGTGCTGTGTGTCCGTGGTTGCTTTGACAAGTTCAGTAACTTCCTAAACCTGCTTGCACATATGGATTTTTCTTTTTCAGAAAATTTTATGCAGTTTACGGGACTGGACCGAGGGCTTTTGAACTTACTAAACCCAACTTTGTCTCCACCTGCCAACGGTAGTTTTTTAAAATTGCATTTTGTTTGGTTCTGTTCTGAGATGCCTGTTCAAGTAGGGTGCAGTTTTTAAAGCAATTTTTGGGTGGGACTGTAGGTTTGTGGAGAAGTACGGCGAGCTGGAGAAACAGGGCGAGGTGCCAGAAGAGGCGCTGTTTGAGGAGACGGGGAGGGCTCTCCTGGCGGAAGGAGTCATGCTCCGGAGACGAGGCGGACCCTCGGTCAGTTGAAACGCGTCGTTCGGTGGCGAGGCACAGGGCTGTCCATAGCAATTATTGACATCTCTTTAATTGTCCTGTCCCTGATTTGAAGGGAACTGCACATCAGTGTAACAGTGGGCTTTTTATACTGTTAAATGAAGCAGTTGCATAATATTTTTGAGCTATACTAGGATGCACTGTGGGGGGGGGGGGGAAGTAATCTGTTCTGTGACTTGCCGTGATGATTCATACCAGAGACATCTTTCAGATTTTTCTGTCATTTGATTTAATTTTTTTTTTCTCATAAATAATGCTCATATTTTTCACGAGTAGCTTATAGAAGGATGTTTACTTTGAGGTATTTATAGATTTACTTGTATCAGAGGTTTTAGTAAATTTTCAAAAACGATAGTCTTAAATATGCAAGTCCAGCATTTTTTTTTGACAGAGAACATCTTCTTTGTTTCAATTTCTAACTGTGCTGTATACTTTGTTTATTAGCCTCTTATAGGTTTTTTTTTATTGTAATGGAAAAACTAATTTGTTTCAACCTCATTCTTGCTTAGGATAATGTAAGAGTGACATTGATACATACCTATTCTACTGAACAGTTTGGCAGTACATTTATCACAGTCTGAAGCCATGTGTCTGAACCCAAGATAAGGGGAAATTAGTTTTAATTGGTGCCAGGCAGTGATATCTTTATGCCTGCAGGTGGCGCCAGAGAGCCGGGACCCCGTTCTGGGAATGAGGCTAAAGGACATGCTATCAGAGCTGCAGACAGACACGGCTGGAAAGGCACAGGCGGAGGGGGAGCAGGTACAGGGGGAGAGCACAGGGACGCCTCACTGAGACATTTTGCCCGACGACTGGCACATGCTCGATGGCCCAATCAGATTGCATCCCGGTGCTGTCACTCCATGCGTGGCCTGACGGCAGTGGTGAAGCAGCGGTGTTCCTGGTAAAGCTCTGCCCTCCTCTCATAGCAAGTCGCTGCTGTCTGAATGCACTTCTGGATCCACATGTAGTGTTTTTTTTTTGTTCTGAAAATCCTTTCCACACCAGACCGGACTGGACTCATAACTCAAAGTCCCCCCCCCCCCCCCCCCCCCCACATGCTTCTTTGTTCCTCTGACCCCCTCCCCCCCGCCCTTCCACCGCGGGGGGTTGGAATACGGGCCCTGTCTTGGAGGGGCC